>SKCR01055159.1:0-45414 GCA_019454045.1 Zanthoxylum bungeanum | reverse complement strand
ACGGGCACAAAGTGGTAGGGGTTGTTTTATTATCAAAACTAACTCTGCCGACCTGTTTGGAGAGAGGTCTTAATCGAAACCGAGCTGTTTTCCTTTCAAGTTTATACAAGTAGTGTTCATCCTCTCTTTTTTACAAGTTTCGCTATCTCTATCTGTTGTCTCCCCCTCGCAAGTGAATTTAACTTCTCCTTATATACTCAGAGAATTACAACACTGTTCCTATAACTTCGTGATGTTTCCCACGTGATCTCCGACTGATTGACGGTCTCTCTGTCCCAAAACTTTCATCGCCGAAAGCAAGTCTGTCGTCTGACGGCCTGTCACATCAACATGTTTTCTCCACAGCCACACGCAATAATAATGATGCCAGCCTGTAAAGAGCCTTTGAACAATGACACGTGTCGGAGGGAAAAGTCCAACTACTCTGATCTGATATCGGTCTCCAAGAGGTTAGCCAAATGATATGCCGAGCTTCTCAAACTATTCTCGCCCTGACCCGAAATATCAGAGCTAATCCGTTTGTTCCAGGGGGTAAGGCTTAAATCAAATCGAGCTTTCGGTCAATTGTGGTCGGCCTCAGCTCTGATGTTGTCGGCCTTTGAAATATGTGCCATGCTATATCATCTAGTCGGCCATACTTGAAAAACTGGACCCGAGCTCCACGCTGGGTCGAAGATCAACTTATATCCTCTTAGAATGGATCCTCCGGACGAGTAGAATTCCCTCTCTGCCCTTGCCAAACTGTACAAATACCTTAGTCGCAGAAATCCCCATCAACATATGTCCCTCAGTTCTCGGTTCCAACGAGTGTATGAGTTGGTGCCAGGAACAACAAAAAATCTGATGTGTGACGTCAATCAGCTGGTGGGGAAACCACTTCGGCATCAATATTCACGGTCTAAAAAGTTCCTGATGTTTTTCAAATGACTCCCCAACTTGAAGAAAATACCCCTTTTACCCTTCTGGCAATCGTCCCTCGAGAACCGTAAGCCATCACATCTTCTTAAATGCCCATCAAATCACCTTTAAGGTTTAACCCGAGCTTGCCACTTGTTAAGAAACCGTGGTCTTCCCACCAAAAAAACCCAAATCAATCGACCATTCTTCAAGACAGCCAAGGTCTTTCAGTCCCAACACTTCATCCCAATCTGATCAGATGGAGTCTGAGGGTGACACCCGGCACACATCCTAAGCCTTCCCCCGGATCCAACGGCCACAATGCACAGAACTGACTATAAGAATGCCAGGCGACGCTTCTTTCTCTCTTTTACGAAAATCACAAACTCAACTGCACTGCAACAGCTCCCTCGTTCATAGACCTGTAACCTTCAAGCCGACCATACCAACGGCCAACTCTTCCTGCCTTCTCTTCTTCTCCCAAATCAAGTAAGTTTTCGTTCGACCTCTCTTTTTTTATTTGCTGTAATCTACCATTGTTGCTTGGTCTTGCGGATTCTTTACTTGTTGCTGCTTGTTCTTCTTTTCTTCTATCATACTTATCTTCTCGTTCTGTGTTATGAAGCATGTTTTTGGTTTGGTGTTAAGTGTAGGTATATTTGTTCTCTGTTTGAAGGATGGGTAGTGGGGTATGATGTATGCGTTTCGGGTTTTTTAAAAGTTTCGTGTTTGGTTGTATGTGTTTAGGAAGAGACTTGTCGTGTGTGGCCATGCTATGTCATTTAGAGACTGTAGGCTTAGGTTCTCGGAAGTTAGAATAGTCCTCGAATCCGTTGTTCCTTAAACTAACCTCTGACTGACCTCATTCATGGCGACTGTCAGAATGATGTCTGACATTGAATCTTCCTCGGCTTTAACACCCGCCTAAGCAGGATGCTACCGGCAGGAGACAGGCTAATCCCGCCTCCATAAGCCTCTGACTCTGACAAAATTCGGCATGACCTTTGCTAAAAATCATACAACCTGGATCAAAGTCCAGCACTTCAATACATCCTATAGGGCCCAGACATAATATATCACTAACATAAACAACTCAAGGCAAAATATAATTGGGTTTCATGCCCGGAAATACGTAGAAACAAAAACTTTTACAAACTATACTTTATACAATTCAATTCTCTACAACTAGACTTATTACAACTTGACTCTGATACTCTCCCCAGACCTGGTGACTGGCTGACTGCAACGCTACTACCCTACCCGGCTCCTCAAGCTCTGGTGTCTATGGTTAACCGATCAGGTCACCAACCTGCAAAACTCAAACACTGTTGTGGTGTGAGTCATAAGACTCAGTAAGTAACTATGCTTATTCCTTGAGCATCAAGCACATGCAAAGTTTGGGTCATGTTTCTGTATTAACCTGCGATGTCTATGTGATCATGCAAATATAAATTAAGTTTAATCTTAATATTGATTCCAATCCATTTAACAATCATATTACTTTATCATTAATCCTCTATATCTGACTACACACATACTTTAAATCATGTTTCTTATTTACATCTTCAACAACCATAACAGATATCAAGTTTCTATTTTACTAACTATATATCGAAATCCATCACACTTCTGTTGCGCTACTCTGATTTTTCTCTTTACCTTCCTGTATACTATGTGCTAATCTAGATTAGGCAATTATAATAACTTCCCTACTCTTTCTATCTTGAAATATCATCAAATCGGTTATATTAAAACATTATTTCTGTCAAACATTTAATCCACTACCACCAACCATGTATACATGCATATGTTATTAAATCATCATGTTATAACATCTTTACAATATGTTCTTTCAAAGTGAGCATACAACTCATACAGTCATCAATAATGTATATACATTTAACTAAAATCATGCTATCATGCACTAGTATTTAACACAATGTTACTTCTATATGAATATGCCTCACACATATATTAACCATATATACATATTAATGCAATCATGCCATTATACATTTATGCTGAACTATATGCATAATAGTAATTTATACTCTACTCTCGCATGTCATGCTTTTAGAAAAATACTTTTTGGAATTCTTTTCTGAAAAAATGCTTTCTGAAAAATCTTTCTGAAACTCTGTTTGAAAATCTCTTAATAAAACTTATCTTTCTGAAATCATGCTTTGAATCTCTGGTTTCTAAAAACTATTTCTAAAATCTTGTTTCTGAAAACTGTTTACTGGGAATCTGAAAACTGAAAACTCTTTTCTGAAAAATCTTTATTTTTCTTGTACTTCTTTCTAAAACCGTCTTTCTAAGTTCTTTTCTGAAACTCTTTTCTGAAAACTGAAAACTGAAAACTGAAAACTGAAATCTGAAATCTGAAATCTGAAATCCTTTTTCTGAAAACCAAATCTCCCCCCGTAGGCGCATCTCCGCCCGAAGGCGCATCTCCGCCCGTAGGCGCATCTCCTCCCAAAGGCGCATCTCCGCCCGTAGGCGCATCTCCGCCCGAAGGCGCATCTTCGCCCGAAGGCGCATCTTCGCCCAGGAATGTACCATCTGAGCGCTGAGGATCTAGGAGCTCCCCCAAATCCTCCACATGTGCGCATATGTCTAAATCCGTCAATTCCATTTAGTGTACAACTGGGATGGGTCAAATCCCAAATCCAGAATCCATATGATATCTGTCAATTCCAACTGAATCTCAAGTTACATACTGGGCTGAGTTTTTCCCTCATGCCCTGAAAAACATAAACCATGTTTTAAATCTCAAAGCTATAAGAAATATTTCCCGAAATACATTTCTTTCGAAATGACACATTTAAAAATTTTTCCTTTTAAATTCTTTGAATTTTTAAAATCAATCTTACTTTCAACTCAATTTATGAAAACCATAACATGCAAATATGCACATGTACTTCTTATGCTTCAACTTACCTTTATCTTTAGGTAGTCATATTTATATATACTTGCATATATATATATATAATCATCATGCTCATACTTTATTCCTGTCACATTCTGAAACATTTCACTCATATAATGCATATATTACGCATTTATATACATATAAACATAGCATACTTTCCATAAACATTTTTTTTTTATTTTTTTATTTTTTTATCTATGCCAACACATTTCCTGCTTTCTTATATTCATCATTGCATAATTCCATTTACACTTTTCTTTACTATATCAGTTAACAACTATACATAATTGTAAGCTTTAACTTTCAGAATCCAATTAAACTTGCAACCTACATCTGAAGCCATTGCTCATTTATATTATAAACTGTCACAGCTTAGGCACTTAAAATCTGTTATGCATTTTACACTCACGATATCATATATCCATGCATAATCTAATAACTTAATTGCGATACAAACATCAACCCTACCTCATATAATTGGCTTTAAATGTACATCTCAGTGACAAATATACTAGAAACTAGTCATCTAAAATTAAATTATGAATTAATAGAAACTTCAATATACACTTAAATCATAAACAAGCATACTAATCTCAGGCTAGCCTGCAAATATCATACAGGGAATTCCAATTATTAACAAATCCTTGTTTAATGGTATTCTTTTAAGCTCACTTTTACAAGAACATTTATATTGTGTAATATTTAATATATTAATGATAAGTGAACTTAAAGACATGAACGTTAAGATTTATACAAATCCGAAATGAGAATATGACAATCACCAACATAGCTCTGAAGATCTAAAATAATTAATAAAGGTGCAAAATTACTGTCGTCATGGTGTCGAGAAGGCGTGTTTGCTTATATAATATTGTAATGACAGAAAAGTTGAAAGAGAAGACAAAAAAAGAACCCAGTCAACTGTTAAAACCCATTGAATGAAACACAACTAATAGCGAAAAGCCTAGAACATAGTCAGTTCAATTCAACTAGACTAAAATAAAGTGCTAATTAAAATTCCATCTCGGAAACTGCACGCTACTAGACACGATCTTCACTTACGTTACTCAACTTTATTTCCTACACCATAGAAAATCAACTAACAGCAGATTCCACAAGAGATATACATTTCATTTCCAATTCAATTCAATTCACACATATTCATACTAGTCTACGTATTAACAAGCATTACACCCGGATATACACATATATGAATCGTACTGATTTAAACATCCAGTTTAGCAAATAAAATTAGCCCATTTTCCCATCTACGGTATTCGGCCATGACTTAAACTCCACCCAAAATTATTTTCATCAATTTTATTAATTGAAATCCCAAGTACATGCATATCTTAATATAACTTATCTAATTAAAATCCCAAACCCAATTTTTCCTTGACCGAACCCTTTAGCCATTTTCCTTCAAAATTTCTTCCAATTTCTCACTCTAATCATCCCTAAAACTTCTTAGCATACTCACAATCCAATCAATTGAAGCCAATTTCAGAATCAAATCTAAACCCCAAAAGTATCCAAAACAACAAATCAAAGAAAAGTTTGCATAGTTTACTTACTTTTCTGCCCCTGCTCACCGAATTTTTACCTCATGGACTCACCGGCGACCAGTGACACGGCCAAGCAGCCCCTCTTTCTTCAGCACTGCCCCTCGATTTCTCTGTATTCCTCTTCTCTCTCCATTACCTCCATTCTTCCTTTTATTTTCTCAGTCTTTCCCCTCTATTTCTCTTCTCTTTCTTCTCGGCCTGCTCTTGTTCTCGGCTTCAGCTTCTCTTCTTCCTTTTTTTCCTGGTTTGGGCGTGAGGTGTGTGTATGTTACGTTGTGAGCTGTGTGCGTGTGAGCTGTGAGCTGTGTGTGTGAGTATATTATGTTACACGTGTGTGTAATAATAGAATATATGTGTATATATATAATACTTGTGTGTGTGCTTAATATTTATATTTATTACACTTGTATATGCATAAGAAATATCTAGATTCATTTATATTTTTTTTGATAAATTTTCAAATTAATCTCTCAAATTTATTTTAATAATAACTTATAATTAATTTCCATAAAGAGTTCCCCTTTTATCATAAATATAATTCTTGCATTCGGACACAGCCTTACGCGTGAAAAATAAAATTTACATAGCTCGCTAAAATATTCCGGGATGTTACATCGGCCAAGCCCGTAAAACCTCAATCTCCTTGGGTCGCAGATTCCTCCTCTAGCTCGGGAGCACCAAGCCTAGAGGAGCTAGACACCACCCCCCAACCTCTTCTCAAGAACAAAACGATACTTACAACCATAGAATCCCTTAGAGAGATCCTAAGCCGGGAGAACTGGACTGATCGGCCTTGGACATGGACCGAACTTCAACCATAATGGAGGAAGCCTTGGCCATACTCTATCTGCAGTACGAGATCCCAATAGACCTAGCTCTGGATTTCCCCAGCCTGCTAGACCATGCAAGCCAACCTGACGAAGGCTTGGTTTCCCTTCTTCAATCCTTCTTTGAATGCGGTCTTCGATTACCCATTCAACCATAATTCTCGGGGATGTTGGCTAGGATGGAGAATGCCATATGCCAACTAAACTTGAATAGCTAGAGAATTCTGGCTGGCTTGCAGGTAATCTAGCACCGGGTAGGCCTCGGAGATCCGATTTTGGAGGAGTTGAAAATGTTATATAAGTTGAAGGCCAACCCAATATCCCATAACGGTTGGTATTCCTTTCCTCGTATGCCAACATCCCCGCCATTATCAAATGCCTTCCCCAAACCAACAAAAATTTCAAAGACCCTTGGTTTTGGGTTATGGACGACTGGGGACGGACTTGGCCAACATGATCGGAGATGACAGAGGTCACAAATATCTTCAGAGCGGGATGTTAGGAAACAAACTCTTATTTTTCTTTTCTTGATTCTTCTGTCGTATTAACTTGCTAATCCTTCTCAGCCTGCTGGATGGATCCTCCCAAGGTTACCCACGAGGTCCGAACTAGGATCACGGTGGCCCAGAAATATGCCGGTCATTGGAAAAAGATAGTCAATGATGCAACCTTAATGGAGTCGGGCCTCATTCAGAGTGCACCCCCACAGGCCCTGAGGCGACTAGGTAGATTCTCACTGACTTCTAACCGATCCCCTTGTTTTCTTGACTAAAAAATGACTTGAAATCACCTGAATTCTGAAATAACCATGTTTTTTGCCTTGTACTTTGTAGGAATGTCGAAGTGGTCCGAATTCCTTGATAAAATCAAAATCTTGGCGAAGAAGCCCAGGCCGAGTGAAATCGGAAGCTCTCTGAGATAGTTGACCACTCTGATTCCCGCAGAGGCCAAAAGAAAAACCAAATTGGTTGATCGACCAGCTGCACAGCCCGTACCTTCTCCAATAAGGCAGCACCAAGTACAAATGTCCGACCTTTATCTGGGTCCTCCAAGCCTTTGAGAAAACATCGTCGCCTGTATGGAGATGTAGTGGCCGAACCTAAAGTGGAAGAGCAGTCTCTGAGGAGAAGGTCCATTGTTCGGGGGGAGAGGCGAGCTGTTGAGGCTACTACAAGTTCCGAAAATGGTGTTGCAGCGCTGGGGGTCGATGATCTCAACGGTAAGGTCCGAGAGACCACTTCTCATCTGGTGCCAGCATTCAATCAGCTAGCTGAAGTAGTGCCCCTCGAGAAGATCCCGCAATACGAGGACATCTCCTTAGAGGAAGTGATTTCCCATCTCTCCCTTCGAATTACCGAGGTAGACTTTTTTCTTCACTCTCGCACTGTATTTTTACTTGTTTACTAACCTCTATTCTTTCTTGTAGGACAACTATGTGATGGCCCGGAATAAGGACCTGCTCATGAGTCTCTTGTCCGAGGGGGGCTAGGAACAGAGGCTTCACTGAACGAGTGAAGCCTTTTGAGCAGACATCGATCGAGGCCCTTTCACTGAACGAGTCCCTCCGCAATGCCTCGGCCTTGGTCAGGAAGAACGCAGAGGCCACTCAAGAAGAAAACAAATGCCTGAGGTGGGAGGTGGCGAGCTCTGAATCTAAGCTGAAGAATATGACTGAAGAGAGAGATCAGGCTCTAGAGGCGCTGAAAAAGAGGGAGGTTGAACTGGAGGATGAGTTGGAGAGTGCCAAGCTCTGTGGGGGCGGCTACTGCGCCTAGATTGTTCCAATCCTGATGTTCGAGGTTAACATGGAACCAATTCACGTGACCATCTGCTTCTGCAAAGGGGAACTTTCTGAGGATGAGGCCCAGGAATTACTTGCCCTCCCATCAGAGGAAGTTCAGGATCTGGAGCCTCTTTCCGCCATGCCAATATCTCTGGCCCCTGAAGAGATCTAGCCTGAGGCTCCTGCCCCTGCCCCTGAAGTGCCTGTGGTCGAAACTGAAGAAGCCCCACCTGCCTTCCAAGTTGAAACCGAGGTACCTCATGACGGGCCCGTACCTGACATCCAGCCATCCAAACCTGAACAGGAAGAAACAGCTGCCCCTGCGCTGGTTGATCAGTAAGGGGTGACCCGAATGGGGCCCTATGTACTTTGAAACAATATACTTTCTCTTTTATAATGACAATTTGCAACTCTTTTCTTTACATCCTGCCTTCAACACTTGCTTCGAATTCTCTAACTTGTTTTCCCAAATTTGAATGTGATCTTGTATCCGACCAATTGGAGTCCGGCCACGGGGGGATAGTTTATCCCCGAGATGAAATCAAATGCATTATGTGGGATGTAACCCGACCCCGAGATGAGAAGAACACTTGGCTCTGGGGGAATGTTACGTCCCCAGACCAAGGAGATGGACTCGATGGGATGTAACCCGACCTCGAGCTGAAAATAACATTTGGCTTTGGGGAATGTTACGTCCCCAGACCAATGAGATGCACTAGGTGGGATGTAACCCGACCTCGAGCTAAGAAGAACACTTGGCTCTAGGGGAATGTTACATCCCCAAACCAATAAGATGGACTCGGTGGGATGTAACCCGACCTCGAGCTGAGAAGAACACTTGGCTCTGGGGGAATGTTACGTCCCCAGACCAATGAGATAGACTCAATGGGATGTAACCTGACCCCGAGCTGATGGAACGATAAGGCATTGGCGGAACGAATCCAGGCCCGATCCGATGTAACAATACAGACTCGGCGGAACGAATCCAGCCCCGAGCTGGTGGAATAATACAGACTCTGCGAAATGATTCCAACCCTGAGCTGGTGGAATATTACAGACTCGACGGAATGAATCAAACCCCGAGCTGGTGGAACAATACAAACTCGGCGGAACGAATCTAGCCTCGAGATGGTGGAATATTACAGACTCGGCGGAACGAATCCAGCCCCGAGCTAGTGGAACAATACAGACTCGGTGGAACGAATCCATCATAGAGCTGGTGGAACATTACAGACTTGGCAGAACGAATCCAGCCCCTAGCTGATGGAACATTACAGACTCGACGGAAAGAATCCAGCCTTGAGTTGGGGGAACAATACAGACTCAACGGAATGAATCCAGCCCCGAGCTGGTGGAACATTACAGACTCGGCGGAATGAATCCAGTCCCGAGCTGGTGGAATAATACAGACTTGGCAGAACGAATCCAGCCCTGAGCTGGTGGAACAATATAGACTCCGTGGAACGAATCCAGCCCCGAGCTGGTGGAATATTAGAGACTTACTTGAGGGAAGATTTTCAAACTTTGAGGCTCTGCGGATCCCAGTGCGGGCATCGGTGAAAAACAAAAATGGAGCAAAGTAAAGTTAGCAAAATGGAGGTGGCTTAACACATACTCCACACAAACCCGAAAATAATAACAACTCGGTTTCCCCGAGGCAGTATCATACCTGATGCCTCCCAAAACACAATTCTCAATACTACAAGTCAGCGTCCTGGTTAGCCGGGCTACGGATCGGTGAGCGGCCGAGACCCTGAGGGTAGAAACCTCCTCATGTTCGGCGGATCTGGAGCCTGCAAGCGAAATGAGGGCATAAACCTCCCCATGCCATGCTTCTCCTGATCCGAGGCGGTTAGGTAGATATCCCACAGGGAAGACACCCCATGTACGCCATCCCTCAGGTGGTTCTCAATGGGACTCACCAGCTAACTCGCAGGGGAAGAAACATCCATGGGTCTGGTTTACCCAAGGTCACGATGGTCCTGGAGGCCATGTTGCCGTCCCCATGCCATGTGCTCCGAGATGGTTCTCAACGGGATTTACCAGCCAACACGCAGGGGAAGAAACCTCCATGTGTCCGGTTTACCCGAGCTGCTCCTCAAAGATGCGAGTCATTAGGTAGTAACTCTCCGGCCTCGGGGATTTGATAATGACACCCGGGATTGGTGTGCCGTGAAGGGTTCACGTTTTTCCCACATGTACCTTATCCCTTGATATGTTCTGGATCCTCAAAGGTGAAAGGGGCCAGGTCAGAACACTTCCACCCGAGGGTTTGATAATGACACCCGGATTAGTGTGCCTGGGCTTGGTGCCCTTCCCGACTACCGATCACCCCTTCACATGGATCACATCCCAAGAATATTGAAAATAACTTTCTCATTAACAAACAAGTAAAATAGCAAGTTTCTTAAAAAAAAAAAAGAGTTTTATTCATATTCAAGGGACATGCTGCCATTTTTACAGCTCTTTGTGGGTCATTTTAAGAGAGGCTTTTACAATAATTTATGGTTCTGGTCTTGACAGTCCGACACATCTTCTAGTTATAACTTCTTCAGATCCTTCTGGACTTGCTTCCAGAGCATTCTGACAGGAATCCTCCGACCGGGTCTTCCACATCATCCCCGAGTAATTATAAAGGCCCAGCAGAGGTCTTTTGTTTTGGTTCCTTGTGGCCCTCTTTGGCCCATTTTTCTCATTTCCTCTGACTAGGGAGAGGCCACCATATTGATCAAGAGGGGGGCCTAGTGGATGCCGTTCTTTGCCTCTGGACGATTTGTTCCTAGGCCGATCCTTTAGCACTACCTCATTGTGGAACTGAGGACCCTGGCAGGCCGAACACGCATGGAACCCACTCCTGGTGGGACTTGTTCAGCCAAGACGTCACCCATCCATAATGTTACATTTCATTCTACAACTCAGTCCTAATGGGTGATCGTTGGCTGACCCTCTTACATTCCATTCTACAAACCCAAACAAAAAGGAAAGCTTCTGCTGTCAACCTTCCTTCTTCTTGCAAACCATTTCCTATTCTCGTTCTGACTAGCTTCTTCCCATTCATTTCCCCTTTCTTCCATTCCTTCCTTTATTTTCTCGAACCATTCTACTGCTGAAATCTCCAATGACCCATGGTTTCCACCTTCTACCATCGTCTTACTATGCAAGTTGCTTTTTGTTAACAGTCCCCACAGACGGCGCCAACTATTGACGAGTGATTTTCGTCCCAGGGTAGTTTCGAGATAACCCTCATAAGACAATCCTCCTTCAACCGTGAATTTATTTGGTTATGGGGGACCAAAAGCAAACTTAGCAGAAAGCGCAATAAACTCAGATATCAACAAGAGGGTTTTAAAGTGGTTTAGCGGAGCGAGTCCTGCCTACGTCCACGGGCATAAAGTGGTGGGGGTTGTTTTATTATCAAAACTAACTCGACCGACCTATTTGTAGAGAGGTCTTAATCGAAATCGAGCTGCTTGCCTTTCAAGTTTATACAAGTAGTGTTCATTCTATCTTTTTTACAAGTTTCGCTATCTCTATCTGATGTCTCCCCCCTAGCAAGTGAATTTAACTTCTCCTTATATACTCAGAGAATTACAACACGGTTCCTATAACTTCGTCACGTTTCTCGCGTGGCTCCGACTGATTGACGGGCTCTCTGCGCCAAGACTGTCATCGTCGAAAGTAAGTCTGCGTTTGACGGCCTGTCATGTCAACCTATTTTCTCTACTGCCACACGCAATAACAATGATTCCAACCTGTAAAGAGCCTTTGAAAAATGACACGTGTCAAAGGGAAAAGTCCAATTACTCTGATCTCATGTCGGTCTCCAAGAGGTGAGCCAAGTGATCTGCCGATCTTCTCAAACTATTCCCGCCCTTACCCGAAATGTTTGAGCTCATCCGCTTGTTCCAGGAGGTAAGGCTTAAATCAAACCGATCTTTCGGTCAATTGTGGTCAACCTCTGCTCTAATGTTGTCGGCCTCTGAAATCTGTGCCACGCTATATCCTCTGGTCGGCCATACCTGAAAAACTGGACCCGAGCTCCACGTTGGTGTTAGTTTCTAATGTGGTCCCAAGATCATATTTAAGCAATGAAAAGAATGAATACTCAAAGAAGTGAGGTGGAAACACACTTACATTGAACGAATTTTGAAGACGATGAACACAAAAATCCCTTGCAAGATTCGGCTAAGGAGAAATGAGAAGTGTTGAGTCCAAGCTCCAAGCTTTGTGTTGATTCCAAGCTCTTAGATTAGTTTCCCTATCACTTAGTGATGATTCCTTGAATGTGCTAGCAAGATTGAAAGAAAAATAAATTTTCTTTCCTTTGAAATGGCTCACGGTTTTGAAAGCATTGGGAGAGAGAGAGTGTTTTCTTTGTTTTTGGTATTTGTTTTCTAAAAACAATAATGCCTCAAGTGTTACCAAAGTTTGGTATATGGCTTTCAAAAAGTCAAACCAAATTTTGGAGCAAAAATGCATTAATGGCTCTCAACAACCAACATCATGAATAGTGACTAGTTGTCACTCACCAAAAAGGTGAAATGACATCCATCACTAAAGTGACATGTGATGTGATGAGCGATGTGACGAGTGATGTGATTTATGGCCGCACTTGATTCAAAATCGGGGTGGCCTCGTAAACACATCCCGGGCTCGGTTTTGTTAATTCTGAATTAACGAATTTTCTGTTGCATCGTAATTAAATCAAATTTACTATTCAGGTCACTAGCGAATTAATTCTAAATTAACTCGTTTACCCGAATTAAAATCTAATTTTAATTCCGCGTCGAAATCTAATTTCGTTTAATATATCGAATATATTATTTTATCGATTAATTCAAAATTAATCGTTTTTCTCTCTTCAAATAGTATTTTATTCTAGGTAAAATATCTCCGCTATTAATCCAAGATTAATTAAGTTCGAATCATACGTTATCGGTGAATCTTCGGGAAGCGACCCAAGAGATCCCTGGATATGTTGGCAGTAAATCTGGTCGTCAGACTATCCAAACACATACGTACCTCGTACTATGTTCTTACCGATTTACAAGACATGGTTGGCTTCTAGCAAAGCACCGTCCCTACCAAATTCTCCAGAAATATTCTTAATGAAATATGTGATCTTTGTCAGACGTAGTTGTGTATAGCGATCCAGTATCGGATGTCACATGCAAGACCTGGGGCTGGAATAGTGTATGCCCCGTAGGAAGCATATATCAGATTACAAGCAACTAGTCTCTTTAATCGGATAATCATGACCAAGTAATATTATCCCGATGGTTGTAACACAATAGAGAACGAGTTCTGTATCCCTGCGTGATCATCATCTCCATATGACTGAAGTGATACTTCCGTCTTGACATCACACCCAATACACTACGATTCTCAATAAACCCAGAAGAGGAGTTCACAGAACCTGTTAAAGTCCTGGACTACCAAAACCAAAGCTTATTGATTGTCGCAAGTACTAGCGATTCAAGTCTCAGGTTAAGACCAAATACACTTACCCTGATGCGGATTCCCATAGACACATATTCATACTACCAATGGGATTCCGCGGGGTCCATCCAGAGCGAAGCTGTTTCCGTACCATCGGTAAAAACAACCTCATATCACACTTGCATAAGTATCCAATACTTAAATATATGAGAACTATGTCATTACGCTTCCATAACACGCACAAGTGCAATACTAGTCTATTCCGCATTATCGATGTCCAGTCTCGATAATACTACGACTAGGGATATTTAATGATTAAACCTTTATGGATTGATATTGTCTCATATCTTATAATCTAGAACTAATAATAAGGACTTTTATCATTTATATATTCAAGTAATCAAATTACAAAATGCTAAAATGCAATTTCATTGCTATATAAATAATTTGTACAAAAACCACAATGTCTTTTATAAATAGTGACGTTATGGGTCATAATTATCTAACATACAACAATTTTGTCAGTAGATCTGCAATGTTGTCCTCAAGCATCTAATACCTGAACTATGTATATGTCGCTCAAACTTTTACTGAGGAATAGCTTTCGTCAGTGGATCTGCAATGTATATGTCCTTGGGTTTCCCAGAACCCTTTGAAGATTTGGCCTTGCCCTTCTTCTTATGCTTCTTCTTCTTAACACCTCCAGTCACATTGGGCTAAGCCCTCGGAGTCTGATATGTTGAAGCATAGTGCGCCTCGCGCTTCTTGCCCTTAAGGAGCTCATTTTCTGCCTCACGCAGAGTGGACATCAACTCTCCAAAAGTTTGGTCTTGGTTCAACATGTTGTAGTTCATGATGAACCCACTCCAAGTGTCGGGGAGAGACTGTAGGATCAAATCTACTGAAGTCTCAGCCTCAAAGACTATGCCCATCTGTCCGAGCTGCTCAATATCAGCAATTATCTCTGAGATATGATGCTCAACAGACGTACCCTCTGACATTCGAGCGCGGAAGAGCTTCTTCTGCAACTCGTATATTTGCGATCTAAGGTTAGATCGGTGGAGATCGTGCAACTTCGCCATCATCTCATAGGGATCCAACCCCTTGTTTTGACGATGGAATTACGGATTCATAGTGACAAGCATTACCGATTGAGCAGTTGCATTATCATCGCTATGAGTCTTCCAAAGCTCTAGCTCAAGCAACTGATCAGGTCGGGGCTTAGGCCCAATAGGTCGCTCTAAAGTATAGAGTAACTTCTCGAATCCCAGAATAATTCTGAGATTCATATCCCAGTCCTGAAAGTTTCTGCCATTAAAGACGTTGTCACCCATGACAATATCCCTAATGCTTAACTTTCCAGTCATCTTAACCGCAATAGTCCAACTATTTGATTAACGATGTTTGGGTACAGCCTAACTGTTACAAGAAAAAATAATAATGTATTAGTCCAACTAATAAAATAATTGACGAAATAATTTTGAAAGCGCGTAAAGCTAAGTATTTGAACGAAATTGAAAATTCAATACTAGCCTCCCACTATTTTTCGGCGAGCCTCTAACCCTCTGTTGAGTACTCGGGAAACCTAGTTTCCTAGTGGGCTAGGATCCCGGTAAATAACACACAACCTTGACTTTGGCCAACAAGCTATATGATATTTAACTAGTTAGATCTCTAAGATCAATTGGATCTCATCCAATTCCTAGATCCGGTAGGTGGACCTCCAAGTCCGAAACATATATACAATATATATGCCAATATATCCAATATATTTTCCTAACTTATTTCCTCTGAATCAACTAAGCCTTGGATTTGGCATAACAAGATTAATAATTCCAGTTAAGCGGAACCCAATGACTATGGAAAGCTTCGTAATCGATGTCGATGGACAAGAAGTGATCTTGACTTTGGCCAACAAATCACAACTTGGAAAAGACACCGATATGGAATAAAGCCTTCATGATTCAAACACATCCGCGATAGACAAAGGTCTTGACTTTGGCCAACAAACCAGTGCCAATCTTGGATCTTGAGTAAGAATCACTCAATGGAAGGAAAATGCTTAATATTTTATTGAGGGTTTTTCGCGTAAATTGGCAACAAATTTATTATCTTTGCTAAGGTCTCATCAGACACCCTTAATCATGAATTCTAAAAACATAATAAGGCGCGAAAATAAAATAATAATGATATGCGGATGAATATTTCACAGATTGTTCCTAGAATGAATCACTATATTTCCTCTCCCCGGCTAGCACTATTCTTACTTCTACCCAATTACATAATACAATAATAGAAACCTCATTAACATTGAGGGGAATTAGGTTAGAAAAGAATACAAAGAATCAAGAGAGATAAAGCTGGACACGCAGGTCTAATTTAATAAATCCTAAATTTACAACAATTTCCAAAATTGCCCTTCCCTTCTAATATCCATCCGATATACGTTATTCATTCAACACATCCATGTATTCATTCATAGCATGGTATTTAATCAATCTAATCCAATTAATTAATCTTTGAATTAAGTGATCATCCAATGTTCAAACAACGATTTGATTTTGCACGAGTCCAACTCGTTTGTGAATAAGTACTCGAAGTACGAATTCTTGAATTTTATCGAACTACTCTTTAAATCTAATTTAATTCGTATTCAATACTAATTCATTTATTTAATTCCAAATTAAATATCTACATTTTTTAATGCGCTTTAACGACTTAGATTCCAAATCTAATCTAAACGGGTCTCAAAGCCCAATTAACATCCAATGTTGTTTAATTAAAGTCCAATGGGCTTTCAATTGATTTCATAAGGCATGGACGTTGGTCAATATGGGTCAAACCCAAATACCAAATCCCAATTAAGGAATCACCCTTATTTGCCAAGAAACCAATTTAGGCCCATTAGGCCCAATTAAACATTTAAAGCCTATTTGTTATATTTGGACTTAATGGAATGATTTAGGCCCAATTTGGATCCAATCCAATTTGACTTAAATCAAATTGGACCAACCAAGCCCATTATGCCCAAATACAACAATTATAAGCCCAATTCAAAATCAAGCCCAATTTATTAAATTTCAATTTTCCAAAATTCATAATTTTATAAATCAAAGTGTTTAGCCATGATTAATCTTTTAAATTAACATTTCCAAAATACTAATCTAATCTATCAATCATGATTTTCATCATCAACACATGTCCAACATAATTGATTCAAAAAATCATCTCATTTTATGCTATATAGCTCACGGCATTGGTGGGTATTTTTATTTCGATTTCGTTTTCAATCCGATTGAATTACAAATCAACATTATCCCAAGTCTTTCATCTCATGCAATGATCAAAAGAACAAAATACCATGACTTTAGGGTTTCATCATGCATTCGGGCAAGCCTATGGTTTGGGGAAAAATTAATCCAATTCATATTTCATGAAATTGATCATGCATAACACTATTTTATCATCATTCAAGCATACTTAATCAAACAATTTCATCAAATCATGCTCAAATCATTTTTACCCAAATTTTTAGCATATGAACCCTAATATTTTCATGCTCAAATTAGGCTCAATGATACCATTGTTGGTTTCTAATGTGGTCCCAAGATCATATTTAAGTAATGAAAAGAATGAATACTCAAAGAAGTGAGGCGGAAACACACTAACATTGAACGAATTTTGAAGTCGATTAACACAAAAATCCCTTGAAAGATTCGGCCAATGAGAAATGAGAAGTGTCGAGTCCAAGCTCCAAGCTTTGTGTTGATTCCAAGCTCTTAGATTAGTTTCCCTATCACCTAGTGATGATTCCTTGAATGTGCTAGCAAGATTGAAAGAAAAACAATTTTTCTTTCCTTTGAAATGGCTCACGGTTTTGAGAGCATTGGGAGAGAGAGAGTTTTCTTTGTTTTTGGTATTTGTTTTCTAAAAACAATAATTCCTAAAGTGTTACCAAAGTTTGGTATATGGCTTTCAAAAAGTCAAACCAAATTTTGGAGCCGAAAATGCATTAATGGCTCTCAACAACCAATATCATGAATAGTGACTAGTTGTCACTCACCAAAAAGGTGAAATGACATCCATCACTAAAGTGACGAGTGATGTGACGAGTGATGTGACTTGTGGCCGCACTTGATTCAAAATTGAAGTGGCCACGCAAACACATCTCGGGCTCGGTTTTGTTAATTCCGAATTAACGAATTTTCTGTTGCGTCGTAATTAAATCAAATTTACTATTCACGTCGCTAGCGAATTAATTCTAAATTAACTCGTTTGCCCGAATTAAAATCTAATTTTAATTCCGTGTCGAAATCTAATTTTGTTTAATATATCGAATATATTATTTTATCGATTAATTCAAAATTAATCATTTCTCTCTCTTCAAATAGTATTTTATCCCAGATAAAATATCTCCGCTATTAATCCAAGATTAATTAAGTTCGAATCATACGTCATCGGTGAATCTTCGGGAAGTGACCCAAGAGATCCCTGGATATGTTGGCAGTAAATCTGGTCGTCGGACTATCCAAACACGTACGTACCTCGTACTATGTTCTTACCGATTTACAAGATATGGTTGACTTATAGCAAAGTACCGTGTCTACCCAATTCTCCAGAAATATTCTTAATGGAATATGTGATCTTTATTAGGCGGAGTATACAATAGTATTATGTATAGCGATCCAGTATCGGATGTCACATGTAAGGCATGGGGCTGGAATAATGTCTGCCCCGTACGAAGCATATATCGAATTACAAGCAACTAGTCTCTTTAATCGGATAATCATGACCAAGTCATATTATCTCGATGGTTGAAACACAATAAAGAACCAGTTCTGTATCCCTGCGTGATCATCATCTCCATATGACTGAAGTGATACTTTCGTCTTGACATCACACCCAATACTCTACGATTCTCGATAAACCCAGAAGAGGCGTACACAAAACCTATTAAAGTCCTGGACGACCAAAACCAAAGCGTATTGATTTTTGCAAGTACTAGCGATGCAAGTCTCAGGTTAAGACCAAATACACCTACCCTGATGCGGATTCCCATAGACACGTATTCATACTACCAATGGGATTCTGCGGGGTCTATCCAGAGCGAAGCTGTTTCCGTACCATCAGTAAACACAACCTCATATCACACTTGCATAAGTATCCAATACTTAAATATATGAGAACTATGCCGTTACGCTTCTATAACACGCACAAGTACAATACTAGTTTATTCCGCATTATTGATGTCTAGTCTCGATAATACTACGATGACCGGTGCTTACACACACGTATAACGCAAGCGCACGTATTGTTCAAATAGTCTAAAAATATCGATCCCACGAGGACTTAATATCTAATCCATTAATTTTATGAGGTCAAATGATTACTAGTATCTAATAGATTGTTTGATTGATTTGAAATGGTGACGATTCTAAATTTAAAAACAAGTAAATAAAATTGTTCGAAAGTAGGTTTTAGAAAATTCAATATTAAAAACTATCTAGGGTTGTGATTTCTTCCAATATCATTTTAAAGATGAAGTGGTTATCTTAAAGTTGGGTAATTTATTGATTTACAACCTGTAACACTAAATTATGTGTAAGCCTCTGTCGATGGTCAGACACAAATACCCAGTTTAACTCAATTGAACCATATGTCTATGTCAACCAAATTATCTGGATTCATTAAGTTTAAGTTCCAATTATGGCTACCCCCGCCCGACAGGTATATGTCTATCCTGTAAGGAAATCTAATAAAGGGTTATCTATACTCAAGGAAGATCGTGGACTATTGAGTCTAAGGTCTTAAACTTAAAATCCCTATGTCTAGTTCATTTTAAGTTTCCCAGTTCAATTTTATTAATGGCCAGTTAATGAAAAAGCATTAAGATTAAGACTCAATAAATAATCTTTATATTACCCAAGCTATAATCTAACCCCTTATAAACCGGTGATATTGGATTTCATCACAACCCCAGATAACTGGCTTAGTTACGAGACATATTTACGAGTAGTAAAAAAAATTAAATAAAATAAAGACATAAAGTAAAATACTGAAAGTAAAATACTGAAAAGTAAATGCTGGAATTAAATACTGAAAATTAAATGCTGAAAAGTAATTGCTGAAAAGTAAATTACTGAAAAGTAAATTGCTGAAAAGTAAATTGCTGAAAATTAATTACTGAAAAGTAAATTACTGAAAAGTAAAAACTGAAAATTAAAGAAAAAAAAGTACTGTGCGTAAAAGTAAATTGCGGAAAGTAAAAATTGAAAGTAAAAGAAAAGAAAGTGCGAAAGCGAAAATTAATTGCTGAAAGCTTTAAATAAACAAACAAGATACAATCTTCTTAGTATTCTTAAGGAGTTCCTTAGAAGAAAGTATGAATTTACAAATGAAATGGCTTGGTATTTATAGGCAAAATTTTGCCTCCATCAAATCATCCACCAAATCAATTATTAATTGCTCCACCAAATCCATTATTAATTGCTCCGCTAATCTCTTATCATGTTTGGTGATGATTTGATAATTTTTATTATTTATTTATTAATTTATTTTTTTTGCTTTGAAAATGATTCACTTCTGGATGGTTCATCAATTTCGGGCATGAAATCTTCAGAATTAGAAATTATTTTATCTTTCAAAGCTGTAGATCTTTGAGTCTTCTTTAATATGGAACTTAAATCAGCTCAATCAGATATCGGAGTAAAACGTTATGCCCAAAATACGACATATGCACCAAACTGGAATTTCCAAAACTGCACTTCGTTAAAACGCCCTTTCAAGTTTCCAATCTCCAAAATTAAAATATCAAGTCCAATAATTGCCCTTATTTGACCCATATTTCGTCCTAAATGATTTCATTGAGACCCGATATTATTTTATCTGCAAAATAAACTAAAACTCATCAAAACGTTCATCAAATCCGAGAAATTAAACAAAATATTAAGTTAAAGGGGCGGTAAATATTGATATATTTTCCGCTCATCACACCCCCAAACCTAACATTTTGCTAGTCCTCGAGCAAAACAACAAAATAAAATAAAATTAAACTATGCCACTTTTGTAGGGATCACGATTGTATTTAGCGTATGCAACAAGCCTTTAACCCCTAGGTGTCCCTAGTCGATGAGTTGTAGTCTCGTGAGGGTTTACAGCAACGATACCCACAAACATTTTACAAAAGTAAAAAGGTAGTGAAACTAATGTACACAAAAGCGAAAAGACAAGCAAAAGAGAATAAAGATGTTAGTGACTAATCAGGTAAAACTTCTACTCCAAGTTACTAGTTGTTTTGTTCATTCTAAATTATCGAATAAGTAAATTCTTCGATTATTTTTACCATTCTTCATATACACAGTCGACAAAATATTAATCAACTCATTTTTGCCCACAACAGTCACAAGTGTAATTGATAAGAGAGTAATATTTTTGTCCTAAAGTTTTATCAAAATTCACATCTTTTTGCCAGCAATGGAATATTTTTCTGATTTTTCTGAATTTTTTTTCCTATATTTTTTTATTTATATACAATATCTTCCGTCTATGTAGCGAGCTTTGGGTCGGTGACTCCCAAACCAGTTAGCTTTAGGGCACCAGGTGTTAAGACACCCATACGGACTTAATTACTCAGACTTCGAGATATATATATATAACCCATACGGACTTAATTACTCAGACTTCAGAGATATATATATATATATATATATATATATATATATATATATATATATAATATATATATATATATATATATATATATTTGCAGCATCTTTGATCCATGTAGCGAGATTTGGGCCAGTGACTCCCCAACCAGTTGGTTTTAGGGCACTAGGTGTTAAAACACCCTTACAGACTTAATAACTCGGATCTTAGATTTTTTTTTACTCCATTGATTTTTGAGATGTTTCCTCCAATTTAACTAGAGCACTGAATATTACAAACTTTTCAATTACAGTTCATGTCCGTATGTTTCTATGTATGTTGATAATATCTGCTAACTGAACATATGATATCCATTTTAGTCCGTTTTATGGAGAATTTACAAATTAAATAATTTAAAAGGAAATAAACAAAAATTAATTGATTTCGAAAATAGGCTTAAGATACGTCTCAGGATTGGAAACTCCTTACTTAGCCATCTCTTACCAATTTCACCATTTCAGTCAAAATAAAAAGACAAAACACAAAAACACAAAAATATTTTTGTAATTTTTGAAAATTTTTCAATTTTTTTGTATTTTTTGAAAAATTTTGGAATAAAAACAACACACAAACTAAAAAAGAGGTACTGATCAACTAATCCCTCCCCCAAACCTAAATGAGACATTGTCCCCAATGTCTTAAACAATAGAAGAAGAGTTTAGAAGATAATACATGGTTAGCTGAAATTCTACAAGAAATTAAAGGTTAAGATCCAGATTAATCCTACGCCTCTTACCACGATCGTCCTCAGACCAATTTATCTTTGAAAGGATAGGGTCAACGCGTGGTTCATAGGCTATGAGTTGGTCTATTAGATCCGGAGCAGTTCTGGCAGTAAAGATAAGTTCTTTCAAAGGTTTCGACACCAACCCATTTCTCCGAGCATCATCAAGAAACACACAAAGAAAATCATAAAATCCATCAACGTTGAGCAGTCCAATTGGTTTCTGGTGTATGTTCAGGTTCGCCCAAGATAGTACTATAAAAATTTCCTCCAATGTGCCCAAGCCACCTGGCAAAGTAATAAAAGCATCAGCACGGCTAATCATTTCCACTAGTCGTTCAGACATACCTGGCACGATTAGTTCCTCTCCGTTTGATGGTTCAATAAGATTTTCTTCTGCCAAGGTTTTGGAATGATTCCCAAAATGTGACTGCCTCATTCCTGTACGGCCTTTGAAACGATCCCCATTAGTCCAAGATTTCCTCCGCCATATATTAAATGCATATTCCTTGCAGCTAAGACTCGACCCAATTCATGTGCTGCTTCTACGTATTGTGGTTTAGTACCAACACTACTACCGCAAAACACACAGATGTTCTCAATTTGTCTTCTTGAAGTGGCTTCCATTTTTTTTATGTATTTTCTTTCTCAACTCTGGATGCCTTCAAAAGTGCAATGACGGGCTGAATTTATAGTACCTGAAAAGGGTGAGTAAAAATAGCACAAGTATCTTCCAGAGAACGATTAGTAGCTAAATAAGATCGTGATAGTCAAAAAGGTCTGGATCCTGTCGGAGAAAATAAAAGAAAACAACAAAACAAATTACAATTATTAGGAAAAGACAAAGAGATATAATATTCACAAGAAAAGTAACAGCTTGATTGACGTCTATGCGTCAGGGACAAGCTTCCCATCCAATTTTCTTATAAATTGGCAAAAGGGTCTTTTGAGTCAGATTCCCAAGACTTAACAGTTGTCTTTCTTTTTGAAATTAATGTAATTTGCGAAAGGCTATGTGAACATATCCACTGGGATGCGTCTCAAGAGTCGAAGATATATCATCTAAAGACTCCTTACTCAAGCCATCCCTAATGAATTTAATTTTATCTTCGCGATTATCAGACACCATTCCTAAAGAACGACAACGAGTATTGCAATTCCAGCGTGCACATTTGTAACAAACACTCATTTGTTTAGCTCTATGTTTCTTTGCATAGGTGCGCTTCTTCCAAAACCAGGCAGATGTGAAATAAAAGAGTCAGAAGACTCACCTGCCAATCGGACTCGTGCTTCAATTACCCAACGAATGTCATTAGGAACACCATAGATTGTTTGTAATCTCATCTGTTCCAAGCGAGCTTTGTAGACTTTCATCAAAGAGTTTTGAGGGAGAGAAAGAAATTGCTTGTGAAGATTTGCGAGAACTTCTTCCATCCTGAAATGTCTTTATCTGCAAAAATTAAACACACAAAATTAAATGACACCAAATCACAATATATACAAAAATTGCATGGGTTGCCTCCCTGCAAGCGCTAAGTTTAAAGTCGTCAACTAGACGTGACTGCTCGAATGTTTATGCTGGATCTGAAAGTGTGACACTTTCTTTTTGTCGCTCAAATGATTCTCCCCAGTAGTGCTTAACACGCTTGTTTTTAACCTTGAAAGTTTTGTTGGAGTCAGGATCATGTATCTCAACGGCTCTATCTGGTAAAAATTTGGTGATCACAAATGGACCTGACCACCGTGATTTTGGCTTCCATGGGAAGAATTTTACCCTTGATTTGTTTAACAGTACCTTCTGCCCTGGTTCCAGTTGTATGCGCACTAACTTTTCATCATGTCTTTTCTTGCCCTTTTCTTTGTACAATTTGGCATCCTCAAAAGGCTGATTGTGAAATTCCTCCAATTCGTTGAGCTAGTGAAACTTTTTCTCTTCTGTTGCTTGTAGAGCAAGAATTGGCCCTTTAAGTGCAAAAGATGCTTTATCTTTAGGCTCCACAGGCAATTGACATGTTTTAAGTTTGTCAGTAGAACTTTGCATTGCATTGGAGTTCTGAATGGTACTTTATATCACATCAAGTTTGAAACATTCCTCTTTCTTTTCATCATCTGGTAAATTCATGGCCTTGAAAACATTGAATGATACTTATTGGTCTTGTACCCTCATGGTTAGTTCTCTTTTTTGTACATCAATAATGGTTCGACCTGTAGCCAAGAATGGTCTCCCAAGGATGATTGGCACGTGCGTCTTCCTCCATATCAAGGAAAATAAAATTTGTTGGGAAAATGAATTTGTCAACCTTGACCTGCACATCTTCAACTACACCTCTCGTCGAAATACGAGCGTTCTATCAGCAAGTTGTAGTGAGACTGAAGTTGGCATTATTTCTCCAATCTGTAATTTCCTGAAAATAGAAAAAGGCATCAAGTTAACACTAGCACCTAAATCACACAATGCCTTACCGAAGTCATGTTCTCCTATGGTGCAAGGAACAGTGAAACTGCCAGGATCTTTCAGCTTTGGGGGAAGTTTCCTCTGAATGTTGCTTCTGATAATGCCACTGTCTCGTAATCTCCCAATCTCCGCTTTCTTGAAAGAATGTCTTTCATGAATTTGGCATAACTGGGCATTTGTTCCAACGCTTCTGCAAATGGAATGTTGATATGCAACTTTTTAAAGATCTTCAGGAACGAGAAAACTGCTTGTCCAATTTGTTCTTCTGAAGACGTTGAGGAAAAGGTAGAGGTGGAATGATTTGTTCTTTTTCCTTTGCTTCTTTTTCCTCCATCTGTTGCTTTGTTTCCTTTGGAACTTCCTCAGCAGCTGTTTTGGCTCCAACATCTTTGCTGATTTCAGTACCATTTTTTAACATGATGGTATGACATTGTTCCTTCCCCATGTTTCTTGGATTTGGCTCTGTGTTGCTAGAAAGGGTACCTGGTGGTCTATAACTCTGAGAATTTACCAGTTGTCCAATTTGATTCTCCAGTTCTTTAATAGAAGCAGATTGACCTTGAATTAATGCTGCTTGGGATTGAAACATAGCATCATATCTTACTGCTTGAGATTGAAACATAGTATCATATCTTGCTGCTTGAGAGTCGTGTTTTGCTTCTATCTTTTTCAAGTGGGTCAACACTTCTATTATTCCTGGTTCATTTGTCTGCTCCTGGTTTTTGTTCTGTTGTTGGAATCCATGTGGTGGATAGTTCTGCTGTTGGCCTGAATTGTTGCTCCATGATAAATTATGATGATTCCTCCACCATGGGTTGTAGGTGTTGGAATATGGATTGTTGCTCTGTCTGTTGAAATTATTGACAAAATTCACCGTTTCTTCAAGTTGGTTCGACTCTGGTGCTCCTCCATATGGTGAACTTGTGGATCCAGTGGTAAGAGTCTCCATGAATTTGCATATCTGATCTAGCATGGTGTTGACTACTGTATTGGCTCCACTTTCATAAATTCCTGTAATTCTTTAGATCATGCTACTTTCTGTTGGCCACAAGGAAATGTTGTTGGCCATTTCTTCGATTAGGCCCCAGGCTTGATCTTCTTCTTTTGCTATCAAGGCTCCTCCAGCAGCAGCATCAATTGTGGTTCTCATTATTCCAGAAAGCCCATAATAGAATGTTTGGACTTGAAGCCATTTTGGAATCTCATGGTGAGGAGATTTCCGGAGCAAATCTTTATACCTTTCCCAAGCTTCGCAGAGGGATTTTGAATCTTGTTGTACAAAGGATGTGATGTCATTACTCAGTTTTCCGGTTCTAGCTGGTGGAAAGTACTTTGCAAGAAATTTGGTGGCTAAAGTGTTCCAAGTTGTAATAGAACCTGCTGGTAGTGAATGTAGCCAAGGTTTAGCTCTGTCCTTCAAGGAGAATGGGAAAATACGCAGTCTCATTGCTTCTTCTGATGCTCTGTTGTAGTTGAAAGTACCGCAAACTTCTAGGAAGTTACTGATGTGGGCATTAGGATCTTCAGTTGCATTCCCCCCAAACTGAACTGACTGCTGAATCATCTGACTGCATATTTTGATGTCACCTGCATTTGCTGGTAAGGGAGGAAATACAATGCAAGAAATGAGTATGTCAACCACCAGAATGGTTCTGTCTCGAATGGGAATTGGTGGTGCAATGTTCAAAGGTTCAAGTTCCATGTTGACTAAAGCTTCTTGGCATTCTCGCCTTTCCTTTCTCAACTGTCTGATGGTTCTTTCAATTTCTAGGTCAAGCGGTCGAAGTTCAAAGCTTCTGGTTTGTCTCATGTAGTTTCTGAGAACCTGAAACACAAGAAAACAAAAACAATAAGTAAAAGAAATTAGATACAAGTAACGTATCTAACCCCAAAACTAATAGTGAAAGATAAATAAGTCCCCGGCAACGACGCCAAAAACTTGACCGGTGCTTACACACACGTATAACGCAAGTGCACGTATCGTTCAAGTAGTATAAAAATATCGATCCCACGAGGACTTAATATCTAATCTATTAATTTTATGAGGTCAAATGATTACTAGTATCTAACAGATTGTTTGATTGATTTGAAATGGTGACGATTCTAAATTTAAAAACAAGTAAATATATTTGTTTGAAAGTAGGTTTTAAGAAAATTCAATATTAAAAACTATCTAGGGTTGTGATTTCTTCCAGTATCATTTTAAAGATGAAGTGGTTATCTCAAAGTTGGGTAATTTATTGATTTATTAACCTGGATCACTAAATTATGTGTAAGCCTCTGTCGATGGTCAAACACAAATACCTAGTTTAACCCAATTGAACCATATGTCTATGTCAACCAAATTATCTGGATTCATTAAGTTTAAGTTCCAATTATGGCTACCCCCGCCCGACAGGTATATGTCTATCCTGTAAGGAAATCTATTAAAGGGTTATCTATCCTCAAGGAAGATCGCGGACTATTGAGTCTAAGGTCTTAAACTTAAAATCCTTATGTCTAGTTCATTTTAAGTTTCCCAGTTCAATTTTATTAATGGCCAGTTAATGATTAAGATTAAGACTCAATAAATAAATTTTTATATTACCCAAGCTATAATCTAACCCCTTATAAACCGATGATAATGGATTTCATCACAACCCCAGAAAACTGGCTTAGTTACGACACATATTTACGAGTAGTAAAAAAAACTTAAATAAAATAAAAGACATAAAGTAAAATACTGAAAATTAAATACTGAAAAGTAAATGCTGAAAGTAAATGCTGGAATTAAATACTGAAAATTAAATGCTGAAAGTAAATGCTGAAAGTAAATTACTGAAAAGTAAATTGCTGAAAAGTAAATTGCTGAAAAGTAAATTACTGAAAAGTAAATTACTGAAAAGTAAAAACTGAAAATTAAAGAAAGAAAAGTACTGTGCGTAAAAGTAAATTGCGGAAAGTAAAAACTGAAAAGTAAATAAAAGAAAGTGCGAAAGCGGAAATTAATTACTGAAAGCTTTAAATAAACAAACAAGATACAATCTTCTTAGTATTCTTAAGGAATTCTTTAGAAGAAAGTATGAATTTTACAAATGAAATGACTTGGTATTTATAGGCAAAATTTTGCCTCCATCAAATCATCCACCAAATCAATTATTAATTGCTCCGCTAATTGCTCCACCAAATCCATTATTAATTGCTCCACTAATCTCTTATCATGTTTGGTGATGATTTGATAATTTTTATTATTTATTTATTAATTTATTTTTTTCTTTGAAAATGATTGAATGTGACTTTAATAATTACACACAACACACTTCTAGATTGTTCATCAATTTTGGGCATGAAGTCTTCCGAATTAGAAATTATTTTGTTTTTCAAAGCTGTAGATCTTTGAGTCTTTTTAATCTGGAACTTGAATCAGCTCAATCCGATTTCGGAGTAAAAGGTTATGTCCAAAATACGACAGATGCACAAAACTGGAATTTCCAAAACTGCACTTCGTTAAAACGCCATTTCAAGTTTCCAATCTCCAAAATTAAAATATCAAGTCCAATAATTGCCCTTATTTGACCAATATTTCGTCCTAAATGATTTCATTGAGACCCGATATTATTCTATCTGCAAAATAAACTAAAACACATCAAAACGTTCATCAAATCCGAGAAACTAAACAAAATATTAAGTTAAAGGGGCGGTAAATATTGATATATTTTCCGCTCATCATACGACTAGGGATATTTAATGATTAAACCTTTATGGATTGATATTGTCTCATATCTTATAATCCGGAACTAATCATAAGGACTTTTATCATTTATATATTCAAGTAATCAAATTACAAAATAATAAAATGCAATTTCGTTGCTACATAATTAATTTGTACAAAAATCACAATGTCTTTTACAAATAGTGATGCTTTGGGTCATAATTGTCTAACATACAACAATTTTTCTGTTGGGTCGAAGATCAACATATATCCTCTGAGAATAGACCCTCCGGACGAGGAGAATTCCCTTTTTGCCCTTGCCGAACTGTATAAATACCTTAGTCGCAGAAATCCCCATCAACAATTTTACACAAGAAAATATAGAAATGAGAAGATAATATTAAATAAGGAAAAATATCATTTTATGGTTTCGTAATTCCCTAGTATAGACGCGAAGCGAACCCCCTCGTTACCGTAAGTATGACTCTCACCGTATACGGCTCGCACAAAGACTCATAAATCTATCCCGAGCCTTTTTTTCCACCTCTCATCTCTAATCCTCGATCAAACTTGCACTTTCTACCATTTGATGAGTGCCTTGAAGGGCGTAATTCGAAAGACGATCAGGTAAATAAGTTTCGTACTCAATCGTATCAACGTGAAATGAACCTAACAAAAATGAGAGAGAGGTACTGTGTTTTTTGCACTTGACTGGGTGGACAGTTGACCACAATAGAACTTGGATTTTCCCGGCCAGCAAGCTGGCGGCGTTCTTATCTTTTGTGACAACACTACAGAGCGAGTGGCTCTTCTAGGTAGGATTGGTAATTTGAGTCAGTATTAATTTATTCGTTCGATTCAATTCGATTCAAAGCGAATATAGTTTTGGAAAAATGGATTCATTTAATAAATTGTTCAATTCGATTCGATTTGTTTATTAAACTAATCGAATTAGAAATTGAGCTTATCAATTCGTTTGGAATTTATTTATTAAATAAATTATAAATGAAACAAATCTAAATCGAATTCGTTTGATATTCATTTAATTATATTACAAATTAAGCCTTATAATTTTTGAACAAAAGTGTTTAAGAAGAAGGATATTTTAGTAATTACTTACTTGTAAATAAAAATAACTATATAAAGACAAATTTTAAACCAAAACTTAACCTAAAATTCTTTCTCAAGTCTCAACTCAGCCGCCTCATTGCCTCTCCTCAGTCCTTTCTCAATTTCTGTGTCAAAGAAGGTTCGAAGTTTTTATATATTTTTTTGATGGATTTCTTAATTTGTTTGTTCTAGCTTTGGATCTTGGATTTATAGGGTTTGTTAATGAATAATGTTTTTGTTTTATCATTTTTTTTTTAATTTTCTGGGCCATCCGACTTTATCATTTGTTTGTTTGCTTCAAAAATAATGTTATGGCTTTATCAATTTTTTTTATCAAATTACAGTGACTAAGGAGAGTTACCAGAGATTAGCGATGACAAAGCAGTCCATTGAATGAGAAGAAAGACTACATTTTCTTTCTTCTTTTTTGGAGATCAATGACTACTTTTTTCCCATAAAATTTTCAACTTTAGTGGCCATGTTTCTTTGTTTTCATGTATATTTTACATTTTTTTAGCAGAGAGGAGAGGAAAATGTTGCAAGAATAGTGACAACAAGAAAACAGAGAGTCTATAGCAACAAAAATGTTGCAATGGATTTTAATTATTATTATGTAATGATCTATAATTTGAAATATGAATTGGAGGTTGTTGTAATGATTTTTAATCTATAACAATGAAAATGATGTTGATTTTATATTTAATTTTGATTAAATAAAAAAATGAATCGAATACGAATATTCGTTTATTAAAAGAATATAAATTTTGATTCGTTCAATTTTGTATAAATGAATCGAATACGAATATTCATTTTTTAAATGAATATTAAATTCAATTTGATTCATTTAATTTTACTTAAACGAATAAACGAAGCGATACAAATATTTATTTATTAAATGAATCGAATCTGAATCCTAATATCAGGATTCAATTAATATTTAATACATTATTATTCGTCATGAATTCGATTCGTTTATTCATTTCGCCACCCCTACTTCTAGGCGGGCAGCTGTGTGACAACAATACAGAGAAAGCGGCACTTTCATGTAACATGTCATGGTCTCAATGCCCTTACGAGGTAGGGGTTGACGTAGTTGAGTTTTTCTGTCTATTCCTAATCGCACTCCCTCTCTGTCATCATTTTTTATGTCGGAATGAATTTCAGGCTTCTTATCACTGCCCTTGATCTAGGCATCTTAAAAAAATAAAGCTTGCTTGCTATGAGGTAACTCGCCCCAGCCTTTTCTTATTAGTTGCCAGCCTCTCATCCTTGGTTGGAACGAATCTCAAAAATGCCATGCCTAATTAGATTGCAGCACTAGTAAAGGACGGCACCTTATATTTCCTCACTGGCTAAAAAGGAAAGACTGAAAGAAGACTATTTAAAGAAAAAAGCTTGCATCTGCTCCTCTATTATATAATCGGTCTCATCTCTCCGTGCAAGGGCTTTCGCGCAGCTTAATCTCTTGCTTCTTGCTTTCGAGCCTATTTACAGCTTCTTTTTTTTATATCTCCTCAATTAAAAAGCGAACCGACTCATTTCTAGTACAGCTATAGAGCGAGAAGTTAGCAATTAGATACAATCCACCATTTTTTTCATTGAAAAATGATAAGCGCTATCCATTGAGTAAATGGAGGGTTTGTTATAGTGATTCAGGCGGTTCCCATTCGTCAGCCCCCCTCATAGTCCAATCATCATTTTGATTATGTCATGACGCTGACGGAATCAAATCCATAAACCCGGAAATGAAACAAAGTGCGTTCCTTTTCGTCAAGTAGGTAAAGTAGGCAAACAAAGTGTGTTACTCTATTAGAACAAAGCAATGAAAGAGGCAGAATGGAGAAAGGAAAGAGACAAGGGACTAAGTTACTTTTAGTAAGAGAACTGGACGGGACAACCATGTGAAGTTCTAAAATAAGGGCTTTCCAGACATCGAGACTTTGATCTTAGAATTAGTTGCGAGTATCACTTTAGTATGATGGATTTTCCAAATTCGATAGCCCACTAGGAAAAACCTTTTTATTAGTAAGTAGTGGAAGAAAATATCTATGTTTCAATCATATTTTAGTGACCAGCATGGCATAATCCATCAAACCAAGCCTGTTGGCAGTACTTGGTTCCTTATTTTGCTTTCTGAGTCTTATCTATTTCCCATGTTAGGGTTTCATCTCCATGTGAGAAAAGCCCAAGCATGTTGCCCTAAAGAAGGATTATAGTAATTTTTATTCAGTCCATAAGCGCAAGAGTCGTGAGACTGGGCCGATGAGGCTAGTAGGGCCCTAGTCCTGTAACCATTTATAAAGGGCAATGCAAATTCCTAACTGAGAAGTCACCACGAGCATAGCAATGGTCTTTATAGACGCTGTGGGCTCGAGTGAAACCGAAGGGGTATATGGAGTCTTAGGACAATATACCTGCCATTCCTAACTGTATTGCGGGTTCACGCGAGGGAAAATGAAATCTTAGGTTGTTTGTTATAGGTAACTATATCTAACAACAGTTACTTAGGCCGTTACTGTTGGGGTTTTGGGCGATGGGCGCAGCGGAAGCGCGGGTTCGGGCGAAATCGTATTTTAAAATTTTTTCAAAATATCGAATTAATTATTCAATATATAATATGAATAATTAATTCATATTTCACCTAGAAATATTTATTCAATATCAAATATCAACATAAATATGGTGAAAACTCGCGAAACTTTTACGAAAACTATTTTTCCGCAAAAATTGCCTAAAACGCGTTTTTGATCGAGCCGACTACCCGAAACTTTTGGAAAGTGCCCAGGTCAGCTCCAATAGTGTCGAGGCAGTTCATGGGCTGCCCAACAGTGACGGAATCACTGTTTTCACAGCCGTCACCCGGTTGGCTCAAAATCCACCCGGTAACGCCGTTTTTGGTCGTTTTCGCTTATTTCAAGTCGGAAACAATTTCCGACAGTTTTGCCAACTCCCAAAATACATCCATAACATTCATAAGACATTATTTTCTTCAACAAATCGTCAGATATTCCAGATCTGATATGGGCAGTAAAATAGTCCATTTACATGCTTTAAATCCAATTTTGACAAGACTAAATCAATTAATCTTAACACCAAATCAAGTCACCACATATATGAATCACTCTAGAACAATTCTAGGCATAAAATGAGTGGCTTTTACACTATAGAATGTCAACTTATTGTCCAATACAAATTTGAACAAAATTGGAACAAAATTACATTAATTAGTTCCTAAAACACTTCACACATGCTCTTACACTTCCAATATTTGATCTACCACCAAAAGCCCCAATTTTTCTAAAATGAAAGAACCCTAGAACAATTCTAAAATATCAAGAAATAAGAAACTAATTTTCTAACTCAAAGGAAGTTACTCACTAATCTCCATCTTTCCTATGCTTTCCTTGATGATTTCCTTCACTTTAATGGCTTGAATCATAATTCAAAATCAAAACCCATTTTGTTATGGAGCTCTCAGCAGCAACTTGAATGAACAAGAGAGAGAAAAGTTTTTCTCTTTATAGAAAAGATGTTGACTGACCAAAGAGAGCTAATTTTGTCCTTTTAATTTTTTAATCCAATTAAAATAAAAATACTTTACATAATCAAATCATATTTGAACATTTGTAAAGTTAAATTAATGCATGCCATGTAATCCAACACATCTCACCATATGTCATTCAAATAATGATAAATGGATAAGAATAAAAATTTTAATTATTTAATTATTTAAAAATTAAATAACTAAATAATTAATTAACAAACATATATGTATTTTTATTTACATTAAATAATAAATACATATATTTATGACATGTGTCAAAATCTCATTTGACGAATAATTAATGTGTATCTAATCGTTTTATGTATCAAATATAAATACACAATAATTATTAGAGGATAAAATTCCCTAATTGCATGTATTATCGTTTAACCGATTAAACGATCCTAATTAACTCATTTAGTCCAATGAAGTATAATGAATAATCCGTATTATTCATATCACGTTGCCCAAGTGCTCAACGAGTACACTTCATATTGTGGGACTCTCTAAGTTTAGGTCTATCCGTCACGAAATCCAATTTCTTGTCCACAATCCACCCACTCATAGATTATGACGACCACGGATAATCTCGTTAAACTATGCAAGTCGAGGTCATAACATACGTATAATCCCTCCGTCACAGGTTATCTGCATTATACCTGGGATATAGATGAGAACGTCAAATCTGTTCGGTATAATATAGTCGACTTTCATTTATGATCTCTAAATAACACTCGAAACTATTTTCCGATGTTATACCACGGCCATGGATTTACTAGATCATAAACACGTGAGGATGCCTATGCGCTGTACACAGGACTGGCAGATCCTATCTTGATACGCACTGGATATCATAAGCATCGGTCCACACCCAACGAACAGGCGGAGGTCTGATCATGAATAGATCGCTGACGTGACTACCATCAAAGTGTGGAGGATAACTCATATATCCACAGTGGTATCTCAAGTCGAATGACCACTATGCTCGCTCAACTCGAGAAAGTTCCTATTGACGTTGGTGTACTATCTATTAGGAAACCTTCAGTGAGTCGTTAAGTGTCTTATCAAATAAACACCTACATGTCTATATGAGTCTCCCAAGACTCATGGTTCACTAGGATAAACCATCAGACCAATTCACGATATACGACATGTACTGGTCTCAACGGATTTTACTAACCGACCCGTGTTAGCAAATCTTGACCAGGAACTTTATTTAAGGATATACAACTAATTGCACACTTCCCAATGTCAATTACAAACTGCATTGTAACTGCGCACTATACTGTAAATCCTAGGGTCTTTGTCTAGTATACACTTATCACTGAACCGGATTCAGTTTCAATATAATCGTAATCAGATATCTAATCGTAATTAGATCGAATAAGCGTATAAAAGACAAGGGTGCTACCATTAAAATTAGTAATATTATAGAAAAAGAAATTGTCTGTATTTATGAATCGGACATAAATACGATCCGGATTGGCACTCGGAGCACCAACCCTAACAATTCTCCCACTTACTCTAGTGTCAATCCATGGTATCCTATACTCATCTCAATGTTTATCGCATACTCATGGTCCTCAAGAGCTCACCAGCACTCAAGAGGTAGGCAAGAACAAGTAAGCCTACTTTAACAAATCGAGTCTGTCAAACAAACCCAACCGCTTTCCTAAACCAACATCATTCATATTTTGTAGAATCCAAATCCCACATCAATATGACTCAGATGCTATATCAGTATTGTGCTATAGCTACTGAGTTGTCTATGTATTTAGATATCAAATCCAAATACTTTGCAGACAACCGCAAGCACAAAACTAATATCAACATCTCTATTCATTGAGGTCACTTTGCAACTTCATAAGTCAATACTTCATAATTTGCAACTGATTCCACTAATTCAGTAGAACCAACAGTGACACTCCCACTGCATCTTTTCTGACTTTATATGACATAGACCATCTAATGTCATAATTAGAATCAAAACTAATCTGACTTTATGGTTGCTGACTAAATTCTCCATGAACAAGAAACTCGTTCTTAGTATCTCATAGATAACAAAGAACTTGTTCCAAGACCCATCATATGGTCTATAACATATCAAAATAACTCGTAACAATTACGATTAAATTGATATATTTAATCGCACATAATATAACATTCATTACGCCATCATCCAATGATGCAATGATTGACTAGATATTCTAATCAATCTCTCTTTCGACAAAGGAATCATCTTTTACGAAAGATGAATACTATATACATAAAAGAAAAGTTAACTGTCAAACAGTTATACTAATTGTCATACAGATAGTCTTGCTGTGTCCTTTATTAGATTCTATCTAATATGAGACTAATGAGAGTATCTCACAAGTCTCTCAATTTTATATCTTATATAAAACTTTATATCAAATATAACAGAGACTACTCCCACTGCTTCCACGGAGAAAAGAAGACTTAAGATAAATAAAACTAGAAAGAAATTTATACGCTCCCACTGACCCTACTGACAAATACCTATTCTCTATACTTCGATAAAACCAGACAATCTGACTAATATCAAAACTGAGCGCACGAATTTTCGGAAAGCTTATCTGAGTCTACAATAGGCTGCATAAGCTAATATATCAAATTGTGATCTTAGCAGAATAAAAACTTTAGGGCCATTCTAGAATGAATTCTTCAAATAAAGAAATCACGACGGATCTCTTATTCGAAGAAATCACTCAAGAACGCCACTTTGCATTCTTTAGCCAAAATACAGTTTAATATCGACATCAACCAACAGATCCTTAATTATTCAATTAGTGTAACTAGAGATAGGTTTCCTCAGAATTGACAATAGATTACTGAGTATAACCTTTCTCACTGTCATACTATAAAGGTCAAACCTTTACAAGCTCACTTCGCCTTCGCTGCGCAAACAATTTGCACATCTCATGAACAATTCATGACGAAAGCCCAATCAACTTCAAAACTTGATCGTCATAAACCATGAACAATCTTAGATCTATGGTTCAATGCTAATTTCCGAATTCGATATCAAATATCGCTCCCACTATGAGTCATAGGATAATTTTCTTCAATAAGAAAACAACTGTAACATCCCGCCTAGGCCATGATGCTACCGACAGGAGACAGGAAAACCCATCTCCATAAGCCTCTGGATCTAACGAAATTTCGGCATGATGTATTCATAACATCATGCCACCTGGCCTATAGCCAGCATCCATATACATCAAGAACACAACAATCTCGGCCTCAGGCTGGAATCTCAATATCAATGCATTCATCAACAAGGCCTCAGGCCTGAACTCAATAAACAAAATGCAATACTTGGCCTCCGACCAGAACTCAAAATAAAAACTATACTAATACATCACCATTACAAATGAATTTCAAATGCAATGACCATACAAAGGGCCGTGGGGACCCATAACTCAACCCAGGACTCTCTTGACTTCCTCGACTGCAATTGGGGCGATCCATTATCTTCAAGTCTTCCTCAAAGTTTTACTAGCTCGAAATGTCTGCTACTGACCTGCAAAACTACAAACTATGGTGGTGTGAGTCATAATGACCCAGTAAGTAATCATGCAGATACTCCGGTAATAAAACTTCACATTTATAAAAGTCATCCCAATCTATAACGCAACTTAATCACACTGTAAGAGAATATCTCAGTTTAATAGGTTAATTATCTTCTTTATTCGTAACTCGAATACAAACTGGAATCATACAATCATACCAATGTCTGATCTCCACTCCCATTTCGTATTCATTTTTACCTATTCCGTGTTCTTCATTACTCTTACAAGGTTCTTATTCATAGTCTCAGTTAGAGATTCTCTAACTTCTTAAGACCCAATTAGGTTATTATTTATTCTTACTCCATATCTTCGACATATAGTTATTTATAAACTAATCATAACACAAAAGAAACATATTTATATTCTTACCTTCCTTAAGGGTTATCTGTGAACATCATATATTACTTAATTTCACACCTTATCCTACATGCAATACCACATATAAACACTTCCGATGCTACTTAACTATCCTCCACTGCCTTGTTAATTCTTTGCTCGTTAGGTTGGGACACTGGTTATAGTTATTTTTCTTTTATTTCATTGAAATATCATCAAATCGGTGATATATAATATCATTTTCATTCACAACTACTATCATCCACGTACTCATATATGTATACTTAGAGTCAAGTTATCTTACCTGAATGCTCTCGGGAAGCTCTTTGTATATAAACACATCATACATAAAGAAAACATTCATCATATACTCACACAAATATGATCATGCTGTCATATGTTAACATCAACCATGTGCCTCTCAGATAAATCACTAGAATGCATAATTTGTATGCAGAACTTGTAAACCATATCTACTGAACATGCTATGCCTTTAGATAATGCACGAAAACCCTTTTTTTCTGAAACACACTTCTCTAAAAACTTCTTTTAAAAAAACTATTTCTGAAAGCTTTCGCTAAAAAACTCTATTTCTAAAACTTTATCTTTCTAAAACTGCCTTTAAAATAACGGTTCATGAAACCTCTTATTTAAAATCTGATTTCTGAAGTCTGAATCTTAAATAAAATCTGAAAACTTTATACTGGGGATCTGAAAACTAAAAACTGAAAATAATTGATGCCTAAGACCATATCTCAACTGCGGCATCTCTGAAAACTGAAAATCGAAATCTGAAAAACTGTTTCTGAAAAATTGAAAACTGAAAACTACTATACGTCCAGGACCATAACTCAACTGGACGTCTAACTACACCCAGGACCATAACTCAACTGGGTGTACTCGATGCCCAGGACCATAACTCAACTGGGCATCTAAAACTAGGATTTCGGGACCCTGTAGCCCCTAGTCTTGCTCGAGGATCTGAGAGCGTCCCCTCAGTCCTCCACATGCGCACATGTGTCTATATCCGTCAATTCCAATAGTGTACAACTGGGATGGGTCAAATCCCAAATCCCGAATCAAAAGTATCCACCAATTCCGAATATCTCAAGTTACATACTGGGGTGAGTTTTTACCTCATGCCCCGAAAACCATAAAATCATAATCTGTAACTTAATCTGTAAAAACATTTTCTGAAATACGATTCTTTTCAAAAACATTTGAAAACTTTCTTTAAAACATTTGAAATTGTTGAAAACCTTGCTATCGTTTGCTTATCTGATGAAAATTTAAACACACACACACACACACACACACATGTACATGCATATATGCCTTTCTCATGCCTCTTTCTACTCTAGCCATGATTTATTAAATGTCATACAAGTATATACATCCGGTCATGAATATCTATAACATATTGATATCATTCATATATATGCACTACTCTAACCATATATAAAACTTATCTTTACATTCTATATACTTATCTGTCATGCCCAATCTCATTACATACGTGCTATCAAAACTATATCAATTCATGTTAATATATTAACTCATTCTCAAAAATCTCATGCAAATGCTTTCTTATATGCGTTACTGTCATAAAAATGTATACACTACTCACTTATGCTCTTTATCATCTGATATGCATGCATCTATACCCATGATGCTCATATTCTTATACTATGCATATTCTATTCATTCATGCTCTTTATCATTTATACACTCATATCTATCCTCATATTGCTATCGTTCTTAAATAACGCACAAATTACAACTTCCTTCATATCTCTAGTTCATGTCTGATTATCCCATTTATAACTCTAATCCCATTCCCTAGGGTGTAGTTTCTACATCCCCCAAACCCAAGTTTCACTAAATAATATTCATAAGCATAAGATCATTCATATGCTCTATCTATCTATATAAATACAAATACTAGTTTACATCTAGATATGTGTCTCTTTATTTCTATGTACTCATGTTTGTCCTTACTTTTATATATATATATATATATGCACACACACTTGTAGCCGCTTGTTCACATCTACATGAGTATACCGATACACTTACTTCTTTCTTCTACGTTCCTCTTTATATGTATACAGGTTTCATACTTATAACTATATACAACTTTGTTATATTATAGATTTCGAGCAACGCTAGATTTCTTAAGTATTCAAGGCATGAGTTACTTACCTGGCTAGACGAATGCCTGCGATCCGGGTCCGATCTGTCAAAACAAATCACAACATTTGTCAGAACCGCTATTTGCTGAACTTTCAACTCGTCTATACTAAACTACGGACTTCCTTGGAACACCCGAATCATCACCGATATTATGGTACAAACTTCATTACTCTAATACATATCTTTCTATACTATTCCAACTAGCTGGGTAGCCTAGAATCTCGTTTTACGCATTTGTGGCAAACCTTGCGGAAAAGTTTTCGCAAACGCTACGGAAGGGTCTTGAGCCCTCCGAACTACTCCGGAATTACCAAATTACCCTCGTAATGTCATTTTCACATCTTAACTATGGTTACGGTCATCTACGCTCAATCGCGCGAGAAACTCTGTTTTACCGGAAACTCGCTAATTCTACCGGATCGATCAAATCTAATTCGTTACTCCTCAGATTCTACCACATTTATCATTTTAACATATAATATTATATTCAATTCAAATCAAAACAATTCGCTACACTACGGAACTACCGGAATTATCCGAAACTAAATCAACACACTTTAAAATGTCAAAACATAAACGGAGAGTCGTACCGAAATTCCGAGGCCATATTCGGATTCCCATCGGCCATATGAACGCGCTGGTGCGATCGTAATTTCGATCGGAGCTACTGTTCACATAGGTTCTATAGTACACGTGCCGCTTTCTTCCTCGTTTTGCGTGCTTCCGGCCGCTGTTCGGCGAAACCAACTCTGCACACTCGTAGTAGTCGTCGGGGGCTTCGATTTTACGGGTGACAGGGGTCGTGGTTCGAAGTGACGAGCCGGGATCGGACGACCCAAACTCGCACCCTACTCTCTATTTTTCTCGCCGTTCCGGCAGCTTTTTGGGTAAACGCCGACCACCATGTGGCCGGCCAGGTCAGGCCGAAGCTGGCGATGCCGGCCCGCACCACCGGGGTAGATGGAAGGCCGACCGCCGGCTTCCCCTCCTCTCTCTCGCGTGCGACGAGCTGCCTTTTTTTTTTCTCTGTTTTGATTTCTGTACTTAGGTAATAATAATAATAAAAACAATTAATTATTATAATACAAAATATCTATACCCATAAATTACCAAAAGGCCCTTCTGACGTGATTATCGAAAAGTGTTCAACACAAAAATTGTTCGTCTCGGAAAGACGAGTCTGATGGTTCAAGAATCAACTCGATCGGAGTTCGTTTGCAAATTCTGTCGCCAAAAATGTAAACATTACGCCTTTTACGAAAATAGCGTAACAGGCTTTTGATCCCACGCGTTTTCCGATGCGATGAAAATTCGTAATCTATTATTCCAACTCATATAACATCGTTCAAACTCTTATTTTTCAATAATATCATGATCCGAGACTAAAACATCGTTCCGGAAAACTTCTAGAACAATCCTGAAAATCTGGGATGTTACAACAACAGAATCATTAAGTATCAAATACTTTGTAAATAATTATGATATCCTATTGGACTTATACAGAAGTTGTATAAGGGTCTTTTCTTCTTATTAATTATGTAGTTCCATAGTTTATCATTCTCACATTTGACTTCACTAAGTCAAGTCCTTTCTGCAATCGTCAACATCCAATGTTAACATACCAAGTAATAAAACAATTATATTACCCGGGATCGTATAAAAGATATTCTATCAAACAAAATACAATATTCCATTAAATAGAATAAATGATAAACTTCTCACTCGTACCTCCGAGGCACAAACACTTTCAATTATATAATAATTATACAAATGAAAGTCTCACATCTTAAACTTTTCAAGATTCGAATTTTCTAGTATACATATCATATATGTAACTGTAGAAACAAATGGAACTTAAATTCAAGAGATGAATTAGTGTTACTGGAGCATAACCCAAAAAGCATTGAAAATTAATTCGGTAACTCTCAATATCAACGAATCAAATCATATAAGATTCGATTACTCCCACTGACCAATTCCATCAAAAATGAATCGCGGAAGTTTAATATTGAGTAAAAATCATATTCATTAAATAACTATAGAACTAATTGCCTTAAATTTACATATTTGATCATATCAAACATTTTTTGAACAATTCAAAGACTCACGATGAATTTTATAATTTTCAACACTTCAAATCGAATATCTTAGAACCATTCAAAATATTCCATTACGTTTCATCAGAGACATAATGAAAGTCTTTGAACAATTAAAGACGTTCAACAAGTTCTCTACTAGAAACACGTAACTAAATCATGACAAATCATTAACTAAGTTACGGAGCATAGAAAACTATCTTAAGGTAATTTCTAATTTATTAAACTACATACATCCAATGTATTAGTCTAATAAATCGGTGGTCCAATGACAATCATCGCTTAAATGAGATTTAATCATGTCCTGAATACAATATTCATTAAATGGTTAAGGATATGTGGTGTGATCTCATGTCAGACCATCATTTACCATAAAGAACAAACATCCACTGCTTTTACCATAAAATCTCATAAAGCACAGTTCTAAGTTATTTACTTTACCGAATATTTTTCTTAATGTTTATCTTTCATTAATGACACTACTAGTCATCTTAAAATATGTAACAACTATTTATACAGAACAAGTAACTATCCAATACTCACAAGTTCTGATATCAAATATCAAAACAGTTATTAAAAATCATTTTAATTAACTAGATGGGAGATCCGGTATCCAATACCTACAGTTGTCGTATTGTGAGAATCGATATTCTCTGTACACAACTATACACATCTCCTTTCTCAAGCTTTATAATTTACGTTCAATTATTTACAACAATTGCAAATAATTGATCAGCAAACTGTATCAAACACGTGACTTCTAAAAGTCACTAAAAGCCAAGAAACGTCATTAAAGATAAACAAATACTTAAGGGTTTTCTTAATGCCAGTCAAGAATCTCGAGACTTGAACTATTCAAGTCAATTCTTACTGCATAAGAAACAATTCTATCTAAAATAATATCCTAAACCAGATATCTATCTAAATTATCTATCGTGACTTAGAAACTAAGTCACAAACCATCTTGATTTTCAAGGAAACCAGAACAACAGTTCCCGATGGTTTCAACTAATCTAACAATATCTAAGTCTATTATCTTTTTAGAACCTATTCTAGAACTACACAACCATAAGTAAAGTCAGAAAATATATTCAAGAAATATAAATGCAGTGGATTAGAAGTATAAATCTATAAACAATATAGAATAAAAGAAAACGAAAGCAGTAAATTCCATAAAATTACGCACTGCTTAAGTTATGGATTTTTAAACTCAGCAGTGTCTCGCACTATTTTACGTAATACCGTAATCCCCAACGGGAATTCAATAATTAAATCGAATTCCATAGTGAGAGTAGGATCCCATGAATATATTTCGACTCACAGCTTTGGCACGATCTCGCCTACGTATATTCATTAGGTAGACAACTCTTTGTCAATCACTCACCAATGACTCCTGGTTTTGGTCCTGATCGTTTCTCACTATGACAGCTTTGGCACGTTCACAGGGAGGCGTATCAAGGCTACACTTGTCAATGACAAACTCAAGCTACCGGTGTAGTCCTGACAGTTTTGGTACGTTCAGGATTTCCACTTTCACTTGAATTTGTCTCTTATCATATAAGTTCTACCGGCGCAAATAAACTACCATCACCTATAACTGCACAGCTTTGGCACGATACAACTACAACATCAGGAAATCATTTGTATCCGTAATGACAAGGCGGACCAAGAAACATGTATCCAGTACACGTTACTTTACAGCCATATTTAAAAGCGGGGATTTTCCTACGGAAGCCACACTCTAAATCGAATGCATAATTTTAATCTAAATTATTTTCTACACATTTCAATTCTACTTTAGAAAACATAACACAATTTAACTATTAAATTTCCGTTATATTTTCCGTTAACGTAAAACCGAAAAGTAAAGAAACATATATAAATTACAAGCATGTGCAAACAATAAAATTGGATTATATATCATATATCAAGCATGAATAATGTAATGGATGAAACATCAGACCCGCTCTGATACCATTTTGTTGGGGTTTTGGGCGATGGGCGCAGCGGAAGCGCGGGTTTGGGCGAAATCGTATTTTAAAACTTTTTCAAAATACCGAATTAATTATTCAATATATAATATGAATAATTAATTCATATTTCACCTAAAAATATTTATTCAATATCAAATATCAACATAAATATGGTGAAAACTTGCGAAACTTTTACGAAAACTGTTTTTCCGCAAAAATTGCCTAAAATGCGTTTTTGATCGAACCGACTACCCGACACTTATGGAAACTACCCAGGTCAGCTCCAATAGTGTCGAGGCAGTTCATGGGCTGCCCAAACAGTAACAAAATCACTGTTTTCACAGCCGTTACTCGGTTGGCTCAAAATCCACCCGGTAACGCCGTTTTCGGCCGTTTTCGCTTATTTCAAGTCGGAAACAATTTCCGAAAACTTTGCCAACTCCCAAAATACATCCATAACATTCATAAGATATTATTTTCATCAACAAATCGTCAGATATTCCAGATCTGATCTGGGCAGTAAAACAGTCCATTTACATGCTTTAAATCCAAATTTTACAAGACTAAATCAATTAATCTTAACACCAAATCACGTCACCACATTTATAAATCACTCTAGAACAATTCTAGGCATAAAATGAGTGGCGTTTACACTCTAGAATGGCAACTTATTTTCCAATACAAATTTGAACAAAATTGGAACAAAATTACATTAATTAGTTCCAAAAACACTTCACACATGCTCTTACACTTCCAATATTTGATCTACTACCAAAAGCCCCAATTTTTCGAAAATGAGAGAACCCTAGAACAATTCTAAAACATCAAGAAATAGGAAACTAATTTTCTAACTCAAAGGAAGTTAAAGATTACTTACTAATCTCCATCTTTCCTATGCTTTCCTTGATGATTTCCTTCACTTTAATGGCTTGAATCATAATTCAAAATCAAAACCCATTTTGTTATGGTGCTCTCGGTAGCAACTTGAATGAACAAGAGAGAGAAATTTTTATCTCTTTTTAAAAAAGATGTTGACCGACCAAAGAGGGCTACTTTTGTCCTTTTAATTTTTTAATCCAATTAAAATAATATTACTTTATATAATGAAATCATATTTGAACATTTGTAAATTTAAATTAATGCATGCCATGTAATCCAATTACATCTCACCATATGTCATTCAAATAATGATAAATGGATAAGAATTAAAATTTTAATTATTTAATTATTTAACAATTAAATAACTAAATAATTAATTAACAACCATATATGTATTTTTATTTACATTAAATAATAAATACATATATTTATGACATGTGTCAAAATCTCATTTGACGAATAATTAATGTGTATCTAATCGTACTATGTATCAAATACAAATACACAATAATTATTAGAGGACAAAATTCCCTAATTGCATGTATTATCGTTTAACCGATTAAACGATCCGAATTAACTCATTTAATCTGGTGAAGTATAATGGATAATCCGTATTATTCATATCACATTGCCCAAATTCTCAACGAGTACACTTCATATTGTGGGACTCTCTAAGTTTAGGTCTATCCGTCACGAAATCCAATTTCGTGTCCATAATCCACCCACTGATAGATTATGACGACCACGTATAATCTTACTAAACTATGCATGTCGAGGTCATAGCATACGTATAATCCCTCCATCACAGGTTATCCGTATTATATCTGGGATATAGATGAGAACGTTAAATCCGTTCGGTATAATACAGTCAACTTTCATTTATGATCTCTAAATAACACTCGGAACTATTTGCCGATGTTATACCACGACCATGGATTTACTAGATCATAAACACGTGAGGATGCCTATGCGCTGTACACAGGACTGACAGATCCTATCTTGATACGCACTGGATATCATGAGCATCAGTCTACACCCAACGAACAGGCGGAGGTCTGATCATGAATAGATCGTTGACGTGACTGCCATCAAGTCGAAGGACTACTATGCTCGTTCAACTCGAGAAGGTTCCTATTGACGTTGGTGTACTATCTATTAGGAAACCTTCAGTGAGTCGTTCAGTGTCTTATCAAATAAACACCTACATGTCTATACGAGTCTCCCAAGACTCATGGTTCACTAGGATAAACCATCGGACCAATTCATGATATACGACATGTATTGGTCTCAACGGATTTTACTAACCGACCCGTGTTATCAAATCTTTACCAGGAACTTTATTGAAGGATATACAACTAATAGGACACTTCCCAATGTCAATTACAAACTGCATTGTAACTGCTCACTATACTGTAAATCCTAGGGTCTTTGTCTAGTATACACTTATCATTTAACTAAATTCAGTTTCAATCTAATCGTAATCAGATATCTAATCATAATTTGATCGAATAAGCTTATAAAATACAAGGGTACTACCGTTAACATTAGTAATGTTATGAAAAAAGAAATTGTATGTATTTATGAATCGGACATAAATACGATCCAGATTGGCACTCGGAGCACCAACCCTAACAATTACATGATTGGACGATGGACTAAACATCCCATCATAG
>SKCR01055158.1:0-63411 GCA_019454045.1 Zanthoxylum bungeanum | reverse complement strand
CATCAGTATCCGTTTGGGGCGAGGCCCATATCAGTATCAGCATGGGGGCGAGGCCCACATCAGTATCAGTCTGGAGGTGAGGCCCATATCAGTATCAGTTTGGGGCGATGCCCATATCAGTATCAGTTTGGGGCGAGGCCCACATCATCGGTATCAGTTCAGGGTCGAAGACCCAATACATCATCAGTTTGAGGTCGAGGTCCCTGTTGTCAACGGTGTTGGGTCGAGGTGTCCCCATTGTCGGTTGTAGTTCCGGGTCGAGGTGCCCAGGGTCGAGGTGCCCAGGGTCGAGGTGCCCACTACATCATCAGTTCGAGGGCGAGGTCCCTATTGTCAGCGGTGTTGGGTCGAGGTGCCCAGGGTCGAGGTGCCCCCGTTGTCGATTGTAGTTCCGGGTCGAGGTGCCTAGGGTCGAGGTGCCCACTACATCATCAGTTCGAGGGTGAGGTCCATGTTGTCAGCGGTGTTGGGTCGAGGTGCCCCCGTTGTCGGTTGTAGTTCCAGGTCGAGGTGCCCACTACATCATCAGTTCGAGGCGAGGTCCCTATTGTCAGCGGTGTTGGGTCGAGGTGCCCAGGGTCGAGGTGCCCCCGTAATCTGTTGTAGTTCCGGATCGAGGTGCCCAGGGCCGAGGTGCCCACTACATCATCAGTTCGAGGGTGAGGTCCCTATTGTCAGTGGTGTTGGGTCGAGGTGCCCAGGGTCGAGGTGCCCAGGGTTGAGGTGCCCACTACATCATCAGTTCGAGGGCGAGGTCCCTATTGTCAGCGGTGTTGGGTCGAGGTGCCCATGGTCGAGGTGCCCCCGTTGTCGGTTGTAGTTCCGGGTCGAGGTGCCCACTACATCATCAGTTCGAGGGCGAGGTCCCTATTGTCAGCGGTGTTGGGTCGAGGTGCCCAGGGTCGAGGTGCCCCCATTGTCAGTTACAGTTCCGGGATGCGTCCCAGGGTCGAGGGCCCATTGCATCATCGTCACAGTTCACATTCGGTGGTTCGGGAACAAAGCCCAGAGGTCGAGGCGCCTCGCCACCATATCTACTACATCATCAAATCAGTTCGAAGCAGCAGGCAAGTCAGGTGGCAGCTAGCGAGCCAGGTAAGTAAAAATGCATTGCACGTACTTTGATAGGATTGTCATTGTCGCACACTGCACAAGTCCCATCAAAGTGGGGGCGACTGTAGACATTGCATTTTTGCATATCAGCCCGATGATGAGTCTCGTATGGAGACACTATCTTTTTAGTTGTGAAAGCCGCGGGAAACGGACGTTGGAAGGGTAAAGTTGGGAATTAATATTTTGGTCGGATTTAACTCGCTTGTTTCGCTTCGGGTTCGCTTGTTGGACATCTATTTTAAAACACACCAAACCCATTAAATCACATCTCACAAATTAAATAATTAAAACATTTAAAATACATGTCACAAATTAAAACAAATTAAATTAAACTTAAATTAAATTAAATTAAATCACATTCACAAATTAAATTAAATTAAATTAAATTAAATCAAATCAAAATAAATTCCAAAATTAAAATAAATCACTCGCCAAAATTAAATAATTCATTGTCTTAAATAATTAAATTAAATTAAAATCTAATTAAATTAAATTATAATAAAACTAAATACACATATAAATTAATTGATTTTGTATCCTAATAAACCCATGCAGAAACCCTAACCCTACCCTCTCACTATATAAACAACAACAAACACTAGACATCTTCTCGCTCTCTCTAACGGCTCACGCCCTTCCTTCTCCCACAGACACCTCACGCAGAAAAACCCTAAAAACAACTTCACGCCTCCCTTCTTTTCAGACAAGATAACTCATTGCCTCACGCCATAAGCAGCCACGCAGCCCACCAAGCTTCACACTATCACTCACAAACCTCACATTGCACTCAGCTATTCACGCCACAAGCACACGCCTAACCCTCTTCACGTCACCTAGCACTCAACGCCTGGCAGCTCACTCAACCACAAGCATACTCACCAACACTAAAAAACTGCACAAAAACCCTCCTCAAAACCATCAAAAACCGCAGCCAATACCCCTCCAAAATTCCCAAAATAGTCCACTGAAACAACTAAAACAGTGGCCTAAAAACAGCAGCGAAACTGAGTAAAAACAGCAGCCCGAACAGCAAAACAGCGAGGAAAGACGTTGAGTTAGTGAACCGAAAGATTTGCGGATCATTCACCCTTCCAACGGACGTGTAACGCCCTTTCTTGAGACGACAAAAGAGGTTAGACCTGAGGGCACCTTTTTATTTATTATCTTTCATTTATTTTGTTTATTTTAAAAATATTATCGCATGAGAGTCGTTTGAAGCATGATGTGATTGTTGGATGAGCGGAATATGTGTTCCCTTTTGTGGTATATAGGATGGAAACCCGGACATAAATTCTGTAGCCGAATCCGAATGGACGGTAGTACGGTTTGTACTCGGGATACAACGCCACGTACCACTTAAGAGACAAGTATTTCATCTCATCCAAACTTGTGTTTTAGCATGTTGTAGTTCGTAGGTTATTTATTTGTTATTAAAGCATGATTAGGTTGTTAGCATGTCATTTATCTTAAGCATGATTTAGTCGATAGAAAGTTATTTCTTTATGCATGATTAGGTTGTTTTCACATTAGGGATTTAATTTATATTTATGCTTAGATTCTTATTTATTTTCCACATTAGATAATTGAGCATGCTTGTGTGATGATTGTATGTTATTGCGTGTTTACCGTTATGACAACTTACTTTGAAGTATGCGAACTTAGATATTGGTTCTCATTGTTATTATTATGCATGCGGACTTAGGCGTAGATTACCCTTGAGCATGAATGTTGAATAGATTCGGTTAGTTTATTGCACAAATCATATCATCACAAGTGACATAAGTAAGGGACCATTCCGAACCCAACGGTTTGAGGTCTTCCCTTGCGAGGGGTGAGTGCGGCCTTAAATCACATTTTCCCGGTTCACACCGGGTGGCGACTCCATGTTATTTCGTACTCCCAACTAGGCCGCGAGTCTAGAACATCGTCGTCAAGTTCTGTGTCCCACAGTGACTCCATATGCTCAAAGCCTATGAGACATCAGGTCACGTACATTTTTTCAATGTACGAGTTCTCGGAGAGTGCCAACAACTTTTAGATCTATCCCAGTAGATCCTTATTCCTATAATAAAGGTTGTCTCTCCTAAGTAGTCTACAGTGAATTTTCATGAAAGCCAAGCTTTCACCGATTGTATTATGGGAATGTCATTTCCAAGAAATGGCATGTCATCATTATATAGGAAAATCATTGTCAGTGCGCTCCCACTAACCTTCTTATATAAACAAGAATCATCTTTGTTTTGAATTAAATCATATACCATTATGATTACATCAAAAAGATAGTTCCAAGAACGCAATGGTTGCTTCAATCCATAAATGGATCGATTTAACTTGCAAACCTAGTTTGCATGTTTTGGTATGACAAAACCATCAGGATGTTGTAAACATCCTCCAAAAGGTTTCCGTTTAAGGAAAATAGTTTTGACGTTCAGCTGCCATATTTCATAAATGAAACATGCAGCATTAGCAAACATTATCCAAATGGATTTAATCATGGCAATGGTTAAAAGGTTTCATTGTAATCGACATCATGTTGATGACAATACCCTTTCGCCACAAGCCTAGCTTTGTACGTTTGTATGTTGCCATCTATGTATGTCTTCCTTGAAGACTCATATAATACCAATAGGCACAATGCCTTCCGGTACATCAACCAGTATCCAAACTTGGTTGGTATACATGGAATCCATTTTGGACATCATGGCACTTCGCCATAATAGGGAGTCGATACCTTGTATCACTTCCTCATACGTAGTCGGTTCGTGTTCCTCAATAAGATTGACATCTTTATGAGGTGAGATCAGAAACCCATACCTCCCAAGTTATTTTCTGACTCTCTCCGACTTGCGCGGTTCTTGTGTATTTGAAGATTGTGGTACAGTTTCATCCCTGATGAAATATTTATGTTCCGTCAAAGAATCGGTGCCTGGAACAGTATTACTCTGATTTTCATCGAGTTTTACTTTCTTCCCACTTACCACTGCATATAGGTATTCCTCTTAGGAAAACCGCATGGAGAGCAACAATTACATTGTTCTTTTGTGAGTTGTATAAGTACTATACTTTGGTTTCCCTAGGATAACCTACAAATAGGCACTTATCCGATTTGGATTCTAGTTTGGTATCATCCAAACATATGCCCAGCATTCCCAAATCTTCAGGAATGAGAAAACCTGATTTCTTTCATGTTTATATCTAATATGAAGTCTGTCTAACAGATTTTTCATGGAACCTTATTCAAAATAAGTATTGCATTGTTTAATGCGTATCCCTATAAGGAAATTGGTAGCTCAGAGCGACTCATCATTAACCTTACTATGTCCGACAAAGTTCGGTTTCTCTGTTCGGAAACTCCGTCAAATTGAGGTGTTCCGTGAGGAGTCCATTGTGAAAGAATATTATACTCTTTCAAGTAATCGAGAAACTTATTGCTTAAGTATTTTTTCACCATGGTCTAATCGTGACAGTTTAATACTTTAGTCGGTCTGTCTGTTTACTTCGTGTCGAAACTCTTTGAATTACTCAAAAGTTCCTGTTTTATGTTTCAAAAGAAACACATAACCATAACGCGATGCCACATCCGTAAAGGTTGCGAAGTATTCATATCCACCTCTAGCCTAGCTAGACATGGGCCCACTTACGTCACTATGAACGAGGGCTAACAGATCGGTGGCACTTACACTTTTACCAAGTAAAAGGTGTTTTAGGCACTTTGCCTAATAAACTAGATTTGTAGACTTCATTTGAGTTAGAATCAAATCTGTCCTAGTATCCAATCTTCGAAAGTGTGGATATACGAGTCTTGTTAATGTGTTCCAGACAACAACGCCACAAATAAGTCTCATCTGATTAATTCAGTTTGAGCTATTTGATTGTCATATTATATGTTTGAGATTTGTTTATATTCAAAATATAAATACTGTTATTCACATCTAATGTGTATATCTCAATATCATATTTATAAACAAAACACTTAGTGTTCTAGAATATAAAGGTATACCCGCAACGAGTTATACTAGATATAGAGATAATGTTTCCAGTCAAACTAGGTACATTATAACAGTTTCCTAATTTAAGTACATGCCTAAAGAGTAGTTCCTAAAATTAGGTTTCTACGGTTAAAACAGCGACTCTCGTCCCGTTTCCGACTCGCAGGTCGATCTCATCTGAAGTCAGTATCCTGCTAATCCGCAGATTCTGCAGATCAGTACATATTTATGTACCACATCTAGTATCAAAAATCCAATTTTGAAACTAATAGTGAACATGTTTATGACAAACATACTTGAAGCCGGAGCCTTGCCCCGCCTTCACTTCCTTCATGTCTGCCTTGTCCATATGGCAGCACGCTTCCAGTGACTCTATTTGCCACAGTTTAGGCAGGAATCTTGGGATATGTCATTTGTCTTCCTAGAAGACTGTGACGATTTTGCCTTTGCCCATTATAGAAGCTCTGGCTCTACCTCCTAGAGCATAGCCATCAACTCTCCAAGAGTTTACTATTGGTTAATAATGAACCTGCCCCAGTTTTCGGGTAGAGACTATAAGATCAAATCTTTGGTAGTCTCGGCCACGTAGGTAATGCCCAGCTAACCTAGCTGATCGACGTCAGCAATCATCTGCGACACCTAGTGCTCGACAGATATACCATCTGACATACTCGAGCAAAAGAGCTTCTTTTGCAATTCGTACTTCTAAGATCTAAGGATAGATCTATGAAGATCCATTAATTTCAATCATCATGGTATAAAGATCTAATCCTTAGTTTTTGACGACAAAATTAAAGTGTCATTGCGGTAAGCATAAAGGATTGAGCACTAAAGTTATCATCACCATGAGTCTTCCAAAACTCATGCTCCACTATTTGCTCAACTCCGGGCTCAGGCCCGAGAGGTCGCTCTATCAAATAGAGTAACTTCTCGACTCCCACGACTATTTTGATGTTCTATTCCCAATCTGAAAAATTGAAGTCTTTAAAGACATTTTCACCCAGGATTATGTTCTAAACGCTAATCTTCAGTTATCTTGATTCCAATAGTCCAACTATCCAATCAACGATTTCATGTACAATTGATTATAATGATTACTATAGTCTAATTATATAATCAACTAAAATTGATCGTTAAATTCAAATGTATTGATTACTATAATCCAATTATATAATCAACTACAAATGACATAGTTTGAATACAGTCCAACTGTCTAATTTAAAACAACAATTGAATGTTAGTCCAACTAATATATATTTAAATAATGACGAAAAATGAAATGAGCGCGTATTGCCAAGTATCTAAACGAAATTGCAAATTTAATACTTGCCTCCCACTATTTTTCGGCGAGCCTCTAACCCTTTGTGGAGTACTCGGGAAACCTAGTTTCCTAGTGGGCTAGGATCCCGTTAAATAACACACAACCTTGACTTTGGCCAACAAGTTGTATGATATTTAACTAGGTAGATCTCTAAGATCAACTGGATCTCATCCAATTCCTAGATCCAGTAGGTGGACTTCCAAGTCCGAAACATATATCCAATATATGCCAATATATTGCCTAACATTTTTCCTCTAAATCAACTAAGCCTTGGCTTTGGCTCAACAAGATAATGCCCATTGACTTTGGAAAGCTTCGTAATCGATGTCGATGGACAAGAAGTGTGTGGGACACAGAAACTGGGTGACGCATGTTCTTCCGGGCTCGCGGCCCGGTTGGGAGTACGGAGTAGCCCGCGGGGGACTAAACTGGAGAATAATGGAGTCGCCACCCAGTGTGAACCGGGATAAAGATTTAAGGCCGCACTCACCCCTCGCAAGGGAAGACCTCAAACCATTGGGTTCGGAATGGTCCCTTACTTATGCCACTTGTAATAAAATGATTTGTGCAATAATCTAACCAAGCCTAAGCAACATATTTCCAAGGATAATTTACTCCTAAGTTCGCATGCATAGGTACAAAGCTCATGTCTAAGTTTACATATAACACATTTTCATATTTGCATACAACCTATTTGCATACAATCTATGTCCAAATTCATGCATAAAGATAAATCGACATACGGAAAGCATACAATTTCACATTGGTAGATACAGAAGCGCAAACAAATAGCATTCATACAATCATGCATATTAAGGAAAGACAATTAAGCGCATAATGGAAACAGATAACTAAAGAGGTAATACAAATGCATAAGGTAAAAAGAGACAACTATATGCTAAAATAGACATGTCGTGATGTGATGAAAAGGACTCAGTTCAGTGGGTGTGCATTCGTGTAGCGTTCGTAAACGCGTTCGAACGGTAAACAGAAGGTTCTCGTTCGTGTGGCGTTTGATAACGTATTCAAACGGGACCAGACCTGATGAAACAAATGCATGCACGTTAGAGTAGCGTTCGTAGACGCATTCGAACGGTAAATAGAAGGTTCGCGTTCGTAAACGCGTTCGAACGGAAATGAAACAGAATGCTCACGTTCGTATGGCGTTTAGAAAACGCATTCAAACGGGGTTGCAGCAGTGACCCCCAAAATGCAGTAAACAACATGACACATACGTGAACGAATGAATAGATGACACCTAATCAATAATAACGGGCTAAAAGGCGCGGCAAAGCATCGTTGTAAAGGATTTTAACCTCTCAAAATAGAGGACCTTTAATCGCACTTACTAAGCCCATGCGCAAACAACACAATACATGTAAAAAGGTGAAGACAATGATATCAGACTTCATGTATCTGATTGAACATATCTCACATCCAATCGAATATACATCATCCGGCGCGGCAAAGCATCGTGGTAAAGGATTTTAACCTCTCAAAATAGAGGACCTTTAATCGCACTTACTAAGCCCATGCGCTTTATCTCACAATGCATATAAGAAATAAAAGAAACGATATCGGACTTCGTATACCCGATTGAACACATCTTACATTCAACCGAATATACATCAACCGGTGCGGCAAAACATCGTGGTAAAGGGTTTTAACCCCTCAAAATGAGGGACCTTTAATCCAACTTACTAAGCCCATGCGCTCGATCACATCATTACGCAAACGAATAACATGCATAAATTAAATAACGAATAATAAACACATCAAAACAACATAAAACGAAATATGCGCCGTTTACTCGAGTGGTACGTGGAGTTGTATCCCGAGTACAGATCATACTACCGTCCATTCGGAATCGGCTATGAAATTTATGTCCGGGTTTCCATCCTATATACCACAAGAGGCGACACATTTTTCATTCATTCAAATTCCACAACATGCATCCACAAGCGACTCTCATGAGAAGAAAACAAATAAAACAATTAAAAGACGAATATAAACTAATGAGAAAGGTGCCCTCAGGTCTAACCTTTTATACCGACTTTCGGAAGTACCGTACACGGTCGTCGGAAGGGTGGATGCTCCGCAACTCCTCCGGTTCACTAGTTCAACATTTCCTTTCGCTGCTTCGCTGTTCGGGCTGCTGTTTTCCCTCCGTTTCGCAGCTGTTTTGCTGCTGTATTTACTCACTGTTTTTGGGGTGTATTTTTCGGTAATTTCAGGGTATATGGGCTCTGTTTATGCGATTTTTTGGGTGCTGTTTTGAGTGTGATTTCGGTGGTGCTTAGGGGCTGTTTTGAGTGTGATTTCGATGGTGATTAGGGTCTGTGAGTTGTGAGTTCGTTGAAGTGGCAAAAGGCTATGGCCGTTCGTGGTCAAGGGTTTATGTGTCTCGGCTGTGTGTTTGATTTGTGAGGGTTGTGTGTGTGAATTCAGTTGTGTCAATGAGCTTGGGTCTTTCTTGTGTGAATCAACTAGGAGAGTTCAAGGGTTGGAATTGGGTTCTTTTTATAGGCAAAGAGGTAGGGCTACTCCTTGCTTGACAAGGAAAGGATTTGGCATTAAAGGGGAATATGATTTAGTGTCAAACAAGGAAAACAAAAGATTGAGGGGGGGGGGGGGGACAAGATTTGGTTAATTAAGAAGTTAATATATTTAATTTGTTTGGATTAGGCATAATATTTGTTTAGTTTGGTATAAAATAATCTTGATTGATTTTAATTAGGCATGATTTTATTTGATATTTATTTTAATTTGGTATGTGATTTTTAGATTTTATTTAATTCCCAATGTGTTAAATATGTATTTTATTAATTTGGTATGTGATTTTTAGATTTTATTTAATTCCTCATGTGTTAAATATGTGTTTTATTAATTTGGATGTGTTTTATGGGCTTTGGTGGGCTAATTGGGCTTAGGTGTGAGGCTAGCAGCAAAACCAAAAATACCGATGCCGTTCGAACGCCTCTTCGAACGCTACACGAACGCCCGCAATCTGCCTGACGTTCGAACGAAGTAACGAACGCAGCACGAACGAAAACAGTGAACTTGTGAAATGAATCTGATGACATGCCTATTCTGAATTTCCCCTTCCGACGTCCGTTTCCCGTGACTTCCGTGACTTAAAAGGTAGTGTCTCCAAATGAGACTCATCATAGGGACTTATATGTAAAAATGCAGTGCCTACAAAGTGATCTTGACTTTGGCCATCAAATCACAACTTGGACAAGACATGCGATATGGAAGAAAGCCTTCATGATTCAAACACATCGGCGATGGACAAAGGTCTTGACTTTGGCCAACAAACCAGTGCCAATCTTGGATCTTGAGAGAGAATCACTCAATGGAAGGAAAACGCTTAATATTTGTTGAGGGTTTTTCGCGTAATTGGCAACCAATTAATTATCTTTGATTAGGTCTCATCATACACCCTTAAACATGAATTATAAAAGCATAATAAGGCGCGATAAATAAATTAATAATGATATGCGGATGGATATCTCACAAATTATTCCTAGAAAAAATCACTCCATTTCCTCTCCCTGGCTAGCACTATTCTTACTTTTACCCAATTACATAACACTTCTAAAGAAACCTCATTTACATTGAGGGGAATAGGTGAGAAGAGAAATACAATGAGAAAATAGGTAATAGGCTGGACACGCAGGTCCAATTAAATAAATTCTAAATTTATTACAACAATTTCCAAAATTGCCCTCACTCATCTAATATCCATCCGATATACATTATTCATACATCACATCCATGTATTCACACAAAGCATGTTATCAATCAATCTAATCCAATTAATTAATCTTTAATTAATAACCATCCAATGTTCAAACAACGATTTGATTTGCGCGAGTCTAACTCGTTAAGAATAAATACTCAAAGTATGAATTCTTGAATTATATCAAACTACAATATTAAATCCAATTTAATTTGTATTCAATATTAATTCTTTATTTAATTTCAAATTAAATAATTACACTTTTGATGTGCCTTTATGACTTAGATTCCAAATCTAATCTTAATGGGTCTCAAACCCAATTAGTATCCAATACTATTCAATTAAAATCCAATGGGCTTTTAATTAATTCTTTAGGCATGGGCTTTGGCAATTATGGGTCAAACCCAAGATGCCAAGGCTCAATTAAGGAATCACCATATTTGTCATAAAATTAATTTTGGCCCATTAGGCCCAATTATCATATTTGGACTTTATGGAAATGGTTTTAGGCCCAATTGGATCCAACCAATTATCCTAAACCAAACTTGGCCCAACCAAGCTCATTAAGCCCAAATACAACATTTTTAGCCCAATTCCAAATTAAGCCCAATTAATTTAATCACAATATTCCAAATATCACAATTATTTAATTAAAGTGTATTAGCCATAATTAATTAGTTAAATTAATATTTCCAAAACACCAATTACACTAATTAATCATGCTTTAATTTAATCAATACATGTCCAACATTATTGAAGCAAAATCAATCCAATATGCTCTTACAATAGCTCACGGCAATTCAATGGATTTTTATATCCGATTTTGATTTCAATCCAATTAAATCACAAATCAATATATCCAAGCATTCTAAACACATCCAATGGCTTAAAATAAAAAATCACCAAGAGCTTAGGGTTCCTACACCATTCGGCCAAGCCTCCAAATTTGGGGAAAATAAATCTAATTAATTTTTCATCAAATTGATCATGCATAACTCTAAGTTATCAATATATAAGCATACTCAAACAAACAATTTGATCAAAACATGCTCAAATCAAAAATACCCAAATTCAAGATTAAGAACCCTAAAATATTTCATGCTTAATTTAGGCTCATGATACCATTGTTGGGTTTCTAAGGTCATCCCAAGATCAATCCAAGCATGAAATAATGTTAATACGCAAAGTAAAGTAGCAGAAATACTCACTTTGATCGGCTAAGAGGATGTAGGAGATAACAAAAATTCCAACCTTTGAAGTTTGCTCCAAGCTCTCCTTTGATGTATGTTGAGCTTCCAAGCTTGATTCTTGAATTCCAAACTCATGGGAAAGGTTTCCCTATCACCTTTGTATGAATCTTTATGTGCTAGCAATGGAGAAATTTGCAACAAAAATTCCCCTAATGTTCTTGAAGTTCTCGGCCTAGCCAAGAAAATTGGGAGAGGAAATTTTCGTCACTTTGCCGTGAAGATGAGAGAGAGGAAGAGATGTGTTGTGTTTTAATTTTGTTTAATGTATATTGATTTCAAAAATCAAAATCCATTTACAAAAAGGTAAGTTAGTAAAATGTCCATCACAAGTCAAACTTGTGTATATAACAAGTTACCTACCATAAGCTCACCAACTTCCATCACCTTAAAATAAATAAAGTGACTTATGATGTGACTTAATGTGGGCCCCACTTGATTCAAAATCTGAGTGGACCCGCAAACACATTCCGGGCTCGGGTTCGTTAATTCCGAATTAACGAATTTTTCTGTTGCGACTTAATTAAATCAAATTTAATTAAATAATAATGCCTAGCAAAATTACTATTAAAGTCGCTCGTGAATTAATTCTAAATTAATTCGTTCGCCTGAATTAAAATCCAATTCTAATTCTGTTATGAAATCTAATTTCATTTAATATATCGAATATATTATTTTAATCGATTAATTCCAAATTAATCGTTCTCTCTCTTATAATTGAATTTTATCCCAGATAAAATTCTCCGTAATTAATCATAGATTAATTTTCTCTCTCTTTTAATTAATCACAGATTAATTATGTTCGAGTCATACGTCATCGATGAATCTTCGGGAAGTGACCCATGAGATCCCTGGATATGTTGGCAGTAAATCCGGTTATCGGACTATCCGAATACGTGCGTACCTAGTACCACATTCTTACCGATTTACAAGACATGGTTGGCTTCTAGCAAAGCACCGTGTCTACCCAATTCTCCAGAAATATTCTTTTAAGGAATATGTAATCTGTGTCAGGTTTAGTATACATAGTATTGCGTATTGCGATCTAGTATCAGATGTCACATGCTAGGCCTGGGGCTGGAATTGTGTCTGCCCCGTACGAAGCATATATCGGATCTCTGGTAACTAGTCTGTATAATCGGATAAACATGACCTAGTCATATTATCCCGATGACTGCAGTACTTAAGAGTACTAGTTCCGTATCCTACGTGATCATCATCTACATATGACTGAAGTGATACTTCCATCTTGACATCACACCCAATACACTATGATTCTCAATATACCTAAAAGAGGCGTACATAGAACCTGTTAAAGCCCAGGACGACCAAAACCAAAGTATATTGATTGTCGCAAGTATTAGCGATGCAAGTCTCATGTTAAAACCAAATACACCTACCCTGATTCGATTCCCATAGACACATAGTCAAACTACCAATGGAATTCTGAGGGGTCTATCCAGAGCGAAGCTGTTTCCGTACCATCGGTAAACACAACCTCTTATCACACTTGCATAATATATGAGAACTATGTCGTTATGCTCCCACAACGCGCACAAGTGCAATACTAGTCTATTCCGTATTATCGATGTCCAGTCTCGATAATACTACGACTAGGGATATTTAATGATTAAACCTTAGTGGATTAATACTGTCTCATATCTTATTAATCCAAAACTAATCATATGGACTTTTATCATTTATATATCTTGGTAATCAAATTACAAATGATAAAAGAGCAATTTCCTTTGTCACATAGTTAATTTGTACAACAACACCATGTTCTGTACAAATAGTGATGCTATTGGTCATAATTTTCCAACAGGTCATACCTATGAAGTTGTTTGATAAACACGTGGAGTCGATGGGTATTAGATACAATCGTTATTGGCACTAGAGCAAGTGAGAGTTTTTGTTGGGATTGGTGCTCAGAGCGCGAATTCTCGGTTGTATTTTTACATATTAAAAGATACATTATATTATAGAAACTGTATATATTATTCATAAAAATAACGTTTTACAGTAGTATTCATAAAGAAATACAACCGGGAATTGGCGCTCTGAGCACCAATCCCAACAAAAACTCCCACTTGCTCTAGTGCCAATAACGATTGTATCTAATACCCATTGACTCCATGTGTTTTTCAAACAACTTCCGAGGTATGACCTGTTGGACAATTATGACCCACAGCATCACTATTTATACAGATCATGGTGTTGTTGTACAAATTAACTATGTGACAAAGGAAATTGCTCTTTTATCATTTGTAATTAGATTACCAAGATGTATAAATGATAGAAGGTCCTTATGTTTAGTTCCGGATTGAGATGATATGAGACAGTATCAATCCATGAAGGTTTAATCATTAAATATCCCTAGTCGGAGTATTATCAAGATTGGACATCGATAATGCGTAAAAGACTATTATTACACTTGTGCGCGTTGTGGGAGCATAACGGCATAGTTCTCATATATTTGGGTATTGGATACTCATGCAAGTGTAATAGGAGGTTGTGTTTACCGATGGTACGGAAACACCTTCGCTCTGGATAGACCCCTCGGAATTCCATTGGTAGTATGACTATGTGTCTATGGAAGTCCGAATCAGGGTAGGTGTATTTGGTCTTAACCTGAGACTTGCACCGCTAATACTTGCGACAATCAATATACTTTGGTTTTGGTCGTCCAGGGCTTTAATAGGTTCTGTGTACGCCTCTTCTGGGTATATTAAGAATCGTAGTGTATTGGGTGTGATGTCGAGATGGAAGTATCACTCCAGTCATAGTGGAGATGATGATCACGTAGGATACGGAACTGATGCTCTTTTGTACTGCAGTCATCAGGATAATATGACTAGGTCATGATTATCCGATTATAGAGACTAGTTACCAGAGATCCGATATGTGATTCGTACGGGGCAGACACAATTCCAGCACTAGGCCTAACACGTGACATCCGATGCTGGATCAAAATACGCAATACTACGTATACTACGCCTGATAAAGATTATATATTCCTTTAAGAATATTTCTGGAGAATTGGGTAGGCACGGTGCTTTGCTAGAAGCCAACCATGTCTTGTAAATCGATAAAAGCGTAGTACTAGGTACGTACGTGTTCGGATAGTCCGACGACCGGATTTACTGCCAACATATCCGGGGATCTCATGGGTCGCTTCCCGAAGATTCACCGATGACGTATGACTCGCACATAATTAATCTGGGATTAATTAGATGAGAGAGAAAATTAATATAGGATTAATTACTGAGATATTTTATCTGGGATAAAATATTATTTAAAGAGAAAGAACGATTAATTTGGAATTAATCGATAAATAATATATTCGATATATTATACGAAATTAGATTTCGACGCGGAATTAAAATTAGATTTTAATTCGGGCAAACGAGTTAATTTAGAATTAATTCGCTAGCGACGTGAATAGTAATTTTGCTAGGCACAATTATTTAATTAAATTTGATTTAATTACGTCGCAACGGAAAATTCGTTAATTCGGAATTAGCGAACCCGAGCCCGGGAGTGTTTGCCACTCACATTTCGAATTCAATTGCGGCTCACAAGTCACATCACATGTCACATCATTTGTCAATCAAATGATGGATGTCTTGTCACTTTGAGTGATTGACAACCAGTCACTATTCATGAGTGATGTGAGTTGTTGGAAGGCATTTATTGCCATTTTAGCTCCAAATTTTGTTGACTTTTTGAAAGGCATTTACAAAATGGTTTTGGTATTTGAATTTTGTAAATTAAAATAACCAAATACACAACACAAATTCTCTCTCTCCTTTTTGCAACACTCACGGTTTTGGGAACCCTTTTTTTTTCTCTCCTCTCCCTCTCGGTTTTTGAAGCCAATTTTCTTCTCATTTTCTTGCTTGGCCGAGACATAGAAGAAGAAACAAGGAAGATTTGTGGCAAATCTTTCCAATGCTAGCACATGAAAGGTCATCCAAGGTGATAAAGAAACAAACCATTGAGCATGGAATCACCATTTGCAAAGCTTGGAGCTTGGAGCATCAATGGAGGGCATGACCGAAAACTTGGAGCACAATTTTTGGGGTTGGCCGAGAGCTTCCATGGAGGAGCAAAAGATTTTGTGTTCATCGCATCAAAATTCGATCAATGTAAGTATGATTCCGCCATACTTATTATTGTATTCACACATGATTTCTATGCTTGAATGATCTTGGGACTAACCTAGAAACCCAACATTTGGGTCAATATCAGGTTTGGGTTCCGAGAGGATAGGGATTCTAGATGTATCTTGTGAACTGACTTACCCTACGGCGGCACTTACTCGTTAAGTCCAAGAATCCCGAAACGACGGGTTACACTCACAAAGGAATAATTAACTGTTAATAAAATTCCTTGATCGAATGAAACAGTAGTTGGTTAATATAGGAACAAGAGTTATTCCCGCATATATTAAATTGACTGAGATTGTCTCGATTTATCATGCAAGTACTTGACCTACCCTACGGCGGCACTTACTTGTGGGATGATAGATTTTTGTGGCATAGTAATTCTCTTAGGTTTCTAATTCATTATTCATGGTTCATGCATCATGTTTAATTTTATGCTAATATTATTTGATGATTTTAATATGCGATGAATGAATGTTAAATGCATGTTTATTTTATTTTTCAGCAATGGTTTCTCCAATTATTTCCATACTCTCAAACGATAAACTAACGGGAGAAAACTATGTTAAGTGGAAAAGTAACATGAACGCTATCCTGGTCTGTGAAGACCTAAAATTTATCCTGACGGAAGAGAGTCCTCCCGAGCCGGCCAGAAATGCTGGCCCAGCTGTACGCGATACCTACCAGAAATGGGTTGCAGCAAATGAGAAAGCCTGCTGCTACTTGCTAACAGGGATGTCTGAGGTTCTTGCTGCAAAGCATGAACCTATGGCTCTAGCATCTCAGATGATTGAGTCATTACAGGGCATCTTTGGGCAGCCTTCGGAGCGTCAACGCCATGAGGCCATGGTCTCAGCGATGACTGCTAGGATGAAGGATGGGACATCAGTCCGAGAGCATGTCTTAAGGATGATGACCTATCTCAACACTGCTGAAAACCATGGAGCTCGTATTGATGAGCGTAGCCAGGTGACCATGATTATGGAAACTCTTCCGAAGAGTTTCCTGCAGTTTAAAAGCAACTATGTTATGAACAAGTTGACTTTTACTTTGACCCAACTGCTTAATGAGATCACCCACTACGAGTCCATACTTGTGGATCCTCGTAAGCTCAGTGATATGGCAAATGTTGTCGAGTCTTCAAAATCTGCAAAGATAAAGAAGAATAACACTGGAAGGCTAAAGGTATAGCTACTTGACATACGTAAAGACCTTACTGAAGGTAACTTTACTATGAGAGTTAGGACAATGGATGTTGTTTCAGTAAAATAGTGGGAGTTATCAGTTTTTCAATTTTTTCAAATAAAAGTTATTTGAATTTAAACAAAGTTGTGTTTATTCTTGTTTTGTCATGGAAATTTGATTTCTGTTTCAAAATTATTGCATGATGGTTATCATTTATCTAATAATAATAGTTATTATTTCATAAATGGATTACCTATATGCTGAGGAAACTGGAAGATAACTTTTATGTGTTAAGACCGTTAACACATAAGCCACTGCTAATTATTGAAATGTTTTAGGTTGAGAAACCGAAAACTAAACAGCCAAAGATTTCTCACAATGACACATATCTATGAAAAATAACCAATAGACCTTTTATAGGAAAAGGTATAAGAGTTAGTCAACCACTTGAGCTAATACATTCAGACGTTTGCGGACCGATGAATGTAAGAGCCCGAGGCGGGTATGAATACTTCGTCACATTCATTGACGATTATTCAAGATATGGGTATGTCTACCTAATGCATCACAAATCAGATACCTTTGAAAAGTTCAAAGAGTATCATGCTGAGGTTGGGAACCAATTAGGTAAGACAATCAAAGCTTTACGATCAGATCGTGGAGGGGAATACCTCGACAGAGATTTCGAGGAATTCTTAGTTGAGCATGGGATGGTATCCCAGCTCACAGCGCCTGGAATACCACAGCAAAATGGTATTGCAGAGAGGAGAAATCGGACCCTACTAGACATAATGAGATCTATGTTTAGTTATAGCTCACTACCTAGTTCATTCTGGGGATATGCACTGTAAACCGCAATGCATATCCTTAATGTAGTTCCATCCAAGTCTGTTCCTAAGACTCCATTAGAGTTGTGGAATGGTCGTAAAACTAGTTTACGACATTTCCACATATGGGGGTGTCCAGCACATGTGCTAAAGAATAAGACAAAGTTGGAACCACATTCTCAGGTGTGCCTATTTGTAGGCTATCCTAAGGAGACTATGGGTGGATTCTTCTACAGTCCTGATGATAACAAAGTGTTTGTATCGACAAATGCTACGTTTCTAGAGGAGGACGATATGAGGGAGTTCAAGCCTCAAAGTAAGGTGTTACTCGAGGAGTTACTTGCTGGTTCGACCAGCACGCCATCGTCAATGAAAGTTAACAAATACATAGCACATTCGACATCTAAGAGTCAGATGCAAGCTCATCAGAATGATCTACCGCCTAGATACAGTGGGAGGGTTGTACGACAACCTGATCGCTACCCTAGGATTGGAGAGGCACAAGTTGTCGCATCCAGCGATGGCGTATATGATCCATTGACCTATCATAGTGCAATGGATGATTCTGACAAAGAGGAATGGCTTAAAGCCATGAACCTAGAGATGGAGTCCATGTACTCCAACTCAGTCTGGGAACTTGTAGACCAACCTGATGGGGTGAAACCCATAGGTTGCAAGTGGATCTACAAGAGGAAGAGGGGATCAGATGGGAAGGTACAGACCTTCAAGGCTAGACTAGTGGCCAAGGTTTATACCCAGAAAGAGGGAGTTGACTATGAGGAAAATTTATCGCCAGTAGACATGCTTAAATCCATCCGCACTCTTCTATCCATTGCCATATATTATGACTATGAAATTTGGCAAATGGATGTCAAGACTGCATTCTTGAATGGAAATCTTGACGAGAGTATCTATATGATACTGTAGACAACAGGACCTGGGTGACGCCGTTCTAGGCTCGCGGCACTAGTTGGGAAGTATGAAATAACATGGAGTCGCCACCCGGTGTGAACCGGGACAAAGATTTAAGGCCGCACTCACCCCTCGCAAGGGAAGACCTCAAACCGTTGGGTTCAGAATGGTCCCTTACTTATGTCACTTGTAATAAAAGGATTTATGTAATAATTTAACCAGGCTTAAATAACATTTATTTCCAAAAATATCATGCTTCTAAATTCATATGCATACATCAACAAGTTCATCACAACATGCAACATCACATGTCAATCTCATGAACATATTTCAATCCTATAATATGGAAAATTAAGAACAACCTAATCATGCTTGAGTACTATCTTATGAACCTATTAACCAAATAACATGCTAACAGCCTAATCATGCTTGAATACAATCCCGAGAACACATAGAATGGATAAATGCAGGGATACAAATAATACGGTTGGCTATATAACACAAGAAAGATCAACCAAGAGGCAATTATGCATGAATATGATAAGACAGACTCAGTTCAGTGTGTTCACGTTCGTGTAGCGTTCGTAAACGCGTTCGAACGGAAATGAAACAGAATGCTAACGTTCGAGTAGCGTTCGTTAACGCGTTCGAACGGAAATGAAACAGAATGCTCGCGTTCGTATGGCGTTTGATAACGCGTTCGAACGGAAATGAAACAGAATGCTCACGTTCGTATGGCGTTCGTGAACGCGTTCGAACGAAAATGAGACCTGATGCATGATAAGGCAAAAATGCATGCGCGTTCAAGTTGCGTTCGTAAACGCGTTCGAACGGGAACAGACCTGATGCATGAAATGAGACGCAATACATAAACAACAAAATAAAGGGGCGCGGTGAAGTACTGCCGTAAAGGTGGCCTTTTGGGGCTCTTGATCTCTCAAAGAGAGGACCTTTAGACCAACATACTAACCCATGCGCGTCACATCACATCATGCATACAAACATAAAGACAATCATATTATTCTAAGTATGTCCGATTGAACGTGTCTTGCATCCACCGAACACACAACACACATCAACCGGCGCGGCAAAGCATCGTGGTAAAGGGCTTTAACCCCTCCCCATAGGGGATCTTTCATTCCACTTACTAAGCCCATGCGCTCGATTGAGTCATGCATAAATGAGCAACATGCAGAATTTAAGTGACGAAAAATAAATAAATAAATAAAAGCAACACAAAACAAGAGAAGGTGCCGTTTACTCAATGGTACATGGAGTTGTATCCCAAGTACAGACCGCACTACCGTCCATTCGGATTCGGCTACGGAATTAACGTCTGGGTTTCCATCCTATATACCACAAGAGACGACACTCTTCCATTTCATTCAAGCCACAACATGCATCCATAAACGACTCTCATGCGAATAGAATTTAATAATAATAAAAAAAACGAATATAAACTAATGAAAAGGTACCCTCAGGTCTAACCTTTTAAATCACCTCTCGGATGTACGGTACACGATCGTCGGAAGGGTGGATGCTCCGCAACTCTCCCGGTTCACTGGTTCACTGTTCTCGTTCGTTGTCTTACTGTTTTGAGTCCGTTTTGCTACTGTTTCCTTGTGGTTTCGCTGCCGTCTCCTCTTTATCTTTTGCTTACTCTTTTTGGGTGTGTTCTTCCTCTAATTTTTATGTGTGTTGTGTATGAGCTAGGGACTAGGGACTAGGGTTGAGAAGGTTGGTGAATGGTTCTTTTTATAGGCAAAGGGTTGGGCTTGACAAGGAAAGAGATTTGGATAATTAAAGAGGGATTTGATTTGGTTTGGTTAAGGGAAGTCAAAGATTGAGGGGGGGACAAATCTTGGCTAGATAGGGAAGGTTGAATATTTGATTGGCTTGGTTTAGGAATACAATATTTTAAGTTAGGAATAATATATGGGTTGATTGATTTTAACTTGGTATGATTATATTTTGATTTAGTATGTGATTTGTTTAATTTAGGCATGATTTTAGTTTAAGTTGGTAATTGTTTATTTATGTTTGGTATATGTTTTATTTAATTATTTAATTAATTTAATTATTATCTTATTTAGTTAATGTTTTAATTAATATTTATTTATTTAAATTGGGATGTGTTTTATGGGCTTTGGGGGGCTAATTGGCTGGATGTGAGGCTAGCAGCAAAACCAGAATTACCGACACCGTTCGAACGTTTCCTCGAACGCGGCACGAACGCCCGCAATCCGTTTGACGTTCGAACGTAAACACGAACGCAGCACTAACGAAAACAGTGAACCTTGTTTATTCTGAATTTCCCCTTCCGATGTCCGTTTCCGTGACCTCCGTGACTTAAAAGGTAGTGTCTCCAAAATGAGACTCATCATAGGGACTTATGTGTAAAAATGCAGTGCCTACAGTCGCCCCCACTTTGATGGGACTTGTGTAATGTGCAACAGTGACAATCCTATCAAAGTTATGCAATGCATTTCTACTTACCTGGCTCGCCAGCTGCCACTTGACTTACCATGTGTTGAGTTGATTTGGGTGGTGAGGTGCTGCGACCCCTGGTTCATTTCCGAACCGTGTTGTGATGTGGTCCATTCCCGAACTGTTGCCGTAAGGTGGTCCATTCCCGAACCGTTACTGTGGGTTGGTCCATTCGCGGACCGTCACTGTGAGGTGTTCATTCCCGAACTGTTACTGTAAGGTGGTCCATTCCCGAACCGTTACTGTAAGGTGGTTCATTCCCGAACCGTGCTGTGAGGTGGTTCATTCCCGAACCGTGCTTCTATTCTTGGAGTGCCATTCCCGGCTTGTTCATTCTTGAACTGTCCATTCCCGGACCATATCTCCGTTCTCGGAGTGTCATTTCCGACTTGTTCATTCTTGAACTCTGCTCCATTCTTGGATTGCCATTCTCGGCTTGTTCATTCTTGAACTGTCCATTCCCGGACTATATCTCCATTCTCGGAGTGCCATTCTCGGCAGAACTGATATGATGTAATATCGACAATGCCTTTAATTAAACTCCTTAAACCCACAGTAAACATGGTTAATTAAAACACAAATTCAGACATTACAAGACAATATTTCGAGGCCGATTCTCCATCCCCAGTGGAGTCGCCAGACTGTAGGACACAGAAAATGGGCGACACATGCTGTTCTAGACTCAGGGCCTAGTTGGGAGTACGGAATAGCCAACGGAGGACTAAACCGGAGAATAAAGGAGTCGCCACCCGGTGTGAACCGGGAAAATGATTTAAGGCCGCACTCACCCCTCGCAAGGGAAGAGCTCAAATCGTTGGGTTCGGAATGGTCCCTTACTTATGTCAATTGTAATGGATGGATTTGTGTAATATTAACCAAGTCTACAAGACATACATTGGTAAAACTACTCTAAATTCCTATAGGCCTAAATCTAAATTCGCATGCTTTGAAAGTAAATTTTTACAACGACAAACATTCGGCATCACACATCAAACATGTTACATACATAGTAATCTAAACATACCTAAACTTAAATTCCTCATACAAAAGATAAATAACTAAAACATGCTTGAAATAAAATAACGTTCTAATGACCTAATCATGCTCAAATACAAGTTGGATGAAATGGAATACATGAATCCTTCAAGTGGTACGGGGCATTGTATCCCAAGTGCAAACCATAATACCGTCCATTCGGATTCGGCTATGGAATTTATGTCCAGGTTTCCATCCAATATACCACAAGAAAGAACACATATTCCATTCACCCAAAATCACATCATACACTAAATCATTATTTCATGTGAACAAATTCCAAATAACATGCCAAACTAACTATTCATGCTAAACACATTTTTTTAAATCATTATTTTATGTGAATAAATTTAATAATATAAACCCTCAGGTCTAACCTTTTTTTGTCGTTCTTTGGAGGTGCGTTATATGGCCTTCGGAAAGGCTAAGACACCACGATTCCACTGGTTCACTGTTTCGACGTTTTGCTCACTGTTTCGCTGTTTCGTCCGCTGTTTCCACTTCGTTTCGCTGCAATTTAAATCTCCACACTTTGCTCACTGGTTTGCAATGAATTATGGGCTGTTTTGGTGAATTTTGAGGGGTATTGGACTGCCGTTTGTTCGGTTTCTCGAAGACTTTCAAGTGCAGTTTTTTATTCACTGTTTCGGTGAATTTGGGGACTGTTTTGAGTGTGTTTGAGCTGCTGTTTTGGTGAATTTTAGAGGGTGTTTAGGGCAGTTTATTCACTGGTTTGGGGGCTAAAATTAGGGTGATTTGGGTGCTATTTCCAGGGGCAAAATGGCATGAACTGCAGGCCTAATTATGGGCTGTTTTGTGTGTTTTTTGGGGTTGAAATGGGAGTGCAGTGGCGTGAATCTTAGGGGCTTGTGAAGGAAGCTTTGTGGGTGACTTCTAGGGCTGTGAAGTGGGGCTGTATGGGCCTGTAGATGTGAGAACTAGGGGCTGAATGGATGCTTGAACTGATTGGAGGCAGTGAAGGAATGGCTTGGGCGTGAATGTGTGGAGAGGATAGAGGGCTGTTTTGATCTTCTAAAATGCTTAATCTTTTCTTGATGTGTATTAGGTGTTTAGGTGGGCTTAGAGTGGTTTGCGGGAATTTAGGGCCAAAGATGTACCTCGAAACGAAGATTCAACATGCGAACTCTGAGCGAACTTAGTGAATCAAAACCAATAATATGTCAATTCTTGACTTCTCCTTTCCGACGACCGTTTTCCGCAACTTCCACGACTTTAAAGGTAGTGTCTCCTTACGAGACTCCTCATCGGGTTCGATATGCAAAAATGCAATGCCTACAGCAGCAAAACATCGTGGTAAAGGTAGCCTTCAGGCATTTCCCTCGAATAGAGGACCTTTAATCCACCCTAGTTAGCCCATGCGCGTTATATTACAATGCATATAAAATAAAGACAACAGTAATATAGGACCTCGTATGATCGATTAAACATATCTCACATTCAATCAAACATACTCCGTCCGGCGTGGCAAAACATTTTGGAAAAGATAGCCTGTAGGCATTTCCCTCGAATTGAGGACCTTTAATCCACCATAGTTAGTCCACGCACACTATATCATCATGCATAAATAAGTAACATGCAGAAAGTAATAGCATACTAACGACTAAATCATGCTTAAAAAATAAATAACATACTAGCAACCCAATCATGCTCGAATACAAGGTTGGATGAAACGAAATGTGTGAATCTCTCAAGTGGTACGTGGCATTGTATCCCGAGTGCAAACCGCAATACCGTCCATTCGGATTCGGCTACGGAATTTACGTCCGGGTTTCCATCCGATATACCACAAGAGAGAACACATATTCCATTCATTCAAGGACCACAACATATATCAACAAACGACTCTCATGCGAGGGAATTCTAATAAACAACAAAAAAAAGATGAGAATAAATAAGAAGGGTGCCCTCAGGTCTAACCTCTTAGGTCGTCTCTCGAAAGTGCGTTACACGGCCGTCGGAAGGGTTGATGCTCTGTAACTCCTCCGGTTCACTGGTCCACTGCTCTCGTTCGCTGCTTCGCTGTTTTGAGCTTTTGTTTCCTCTGTTTTGCTGCTGTTTTACTGTTGTTTCTTACGGTAATTTAAGGGTTTTAAAGTGTAGTTTTTTTGTCACTGTTTTGTTATATTAAGGGACTGTTTTTGGGGTGTATTGGGTCACGGTTTTGGGGTATTTTTGGGACTATTTTGGGGACTACAGGGGGCTGTTTTGGACTATTTTCAGCTTGGTTATTGTTCAGTTATAAGGCTTATTTTGGTGAAGGGCTGTTGTTCATGCGTTTGGTATTGGTGGGGGGGTAGTTTGTTTGTTGTATTATGAGGGTTGCTTTGTGATTGCTACGTGGGGGTGAGGTAGTGTGTTGGCTTCTTATTTGGTTCGGTGAAGGGCTTAGGGTGCAGGTCAGCATGAGGGTTGCTGCTGGTCAATGGCTGGCGTGGGGCTATTTTGAGTTTGTACGTGGCGTGAGCAGTTAGGGCCAGTTGAAGGTGCTTTATGCGTGATAAAGGCTGGTTGTGAGGGGGCTGTGTTGCCGGGAGTTTGGTGAAGGTTTGTGTGTGTTTATTTGGCGTAGGTTGGAAACGAGAGAGAGAGGGAGTGGCGTGAAGCTTAGGGTTTATTTCTTTTTTTGAGTAGATGTGAGAATGAGCTAGGGTGTGAAAGGTTGGTTTAGGCTTCTTTTTATAATGGTTTCTAGGGTTTCTAGGTAAGGAATGGAATCCTCAAAAAAGGGAAGTGTCTTGATTGGTTTATGAAGGAAAAGATGTGTTTAATTGGTGTTTGATTAGGGAAGGGATATATTTGATTTATTTTATTTAGGTATATGAATTATTTAGATTGGAATGTGATTTATTTAATTTAGGAAGGATGTTATTTTAATTTGTGACTGTTTTAAATGTTTTAATTATTTTTGGGTGGGTTTTGGTGGGCTAATTGGGCTTGGGCGTGAGGCTAGCAACAAAACCAGAAGTACCGACAACGTTCGAACACTGATTCGAACGCTACACGAACGTCTGCAATCTGCTTGACGTTCGAACATGTTAACGAACGCAGCACGAACGAAAGTAGTGAACATGTGAATTGAATCCGATGACATACTTATTCTGAATTTTCCCTTCCGACATTCGTTTCCCGCGACTTCTGTAACCTAAAGAGTAGTGCATTCGTACGAGACTCATCATCGGGACTTATATGCAAAATGCAGTGCCTACACCACTGTTCCGCTGAGTTACCAGATTTCTGCCCTAAAACCCCTTCGATTTGGTTATTAGTCAGCGGTATTGGTTCAAGCTCTGCAAACAACCTAGCCCAGCAGCTATTCTCGTGGTGAGGTAATTCTATGCCAATGCCTATGAACATGTAAGTTATCGGGTTTTGGTTCGAGGCAAACCAGTATCATTTGATCGGTCCACCATCAACATGTTTTATGGGTTGCCAGATATTGAGCACGATGATTATACAGAAACCATTGAGCAACATGAAATGGACCATCTCACACAGACACTTTGCATCCCAAATACGGTATGGGACATTAGCAGCAGTGGGGAACATGTTAAGATGATTTCTAAATACCTTAAACCAGATGCTTGAGTATGGTTCAACTTCCTGATGCGTACTCTCCTACTTAGTTCCCATATCACAAATGTAACAAGAGACCGAATGATCCTCATTTACTCTCTGCTCGAGGGTGACTCTATTGATGTAGGTGGGCTGATTTCTACAAACATCGTTCGGGCAGCTCATTCTGCACAAACAAGCCTTTTATATTCCAGTCTCATCACTAACTTGTGTGTACAAGCTAAGGTACCCATGGACCCTAGAGAAGAAACCATGCAGCCCACTACTGCTCTAACAACATGCATTGTTCAACAACTTCGAGCAAAGAGAACATCGGCAGCCAGCTTATCATCTGTATAACCTCAACCTTCAGCGAGGAGATCATCTCGGCAACTCTTTGTCGCACAATGCTTGGATCATTTGGAGGCTCACGTGACGTACCAGGCTTAGTACAACCAATCCATGGAGCAAACGATCTGATTAATAGCTCGCCAGTTCAACATCAGCGAAGAGCAATTCTTTGTGTTTCCCCATCCTCTAGAGGCTGCCAGCGATAATGATGAAGCAATTGCTTGAAACCACCACGGTTATGTTGTTCCCTACTCTTTTATCTTGTTTTGCATAGCATTGAGGACAACGTCATATTTAGGTTTGGGGTGGGTTGTATGTTTTATTTCTTGTTCCATCATGTTTATTTCCTGCGTGTTTTATTTCGTTTTTCCTTAAAAAAAACATGGTTGATGATGATGTTGTTTGTCTTAGTGTGAATTTTAGGAAACGATAAGGGCTAACTTTAGTTTTATCCTATACCTTGAGCATAGTATCTAGGTCAGACTCTTATGCACTAGAAAATAGCTCCATAACAGTTTGATACTAGGGAGTTGATGAAGTGACTAGTTTAAAGAATCAGTGAATGATGAATGACCGTTTGCATGAATATCTATTCCTGTCTGCATTCAATTATGATGCGTGGTATGATATTATTTTCTTTTAAAAAAAGACAATATATAATCGATAAGCGTGAAGCTACCCATAGGTGAGTATTAGGACCACCATGAGGAGAAATACTACTTAAAGGATATGTGGGTTTAAAAATAAAAAAAATAAAATCACAAGAAATTCTTTTATACCACACTAAGTGCATATAGGCAGACAGAACAATCTTTTTAGATATTTAGGTTGATTGGACCCATCAACTACCAAGTTTTGAGACAAAATCACCGAGTTGACTTACTTAGAATCAATGTTGTGACCATATATTTTTACACACACACTTGGAGTTCGATTTAGATGGTTTATTCAAGGAGACTGATTTAAGTTGAAGTGTCTATTTTTTAAGGTTCTTTTTGTGGGGTTTTGGGGAAAGGCACAGCGGAAGCGCGGTTCGGCGAAATCGTTACCAAATAAATTATTCAATATCTAATATGAATAATTTATTCATATTTCACCTAAACACATTTATTCGATATCAAATAGCGACATAAATGTATAAGAAACGTCGCGAAACTTTTACGAAAATGTTTTTCCGCAAAATAACGCAAAACGCGTTTTTGACCGAACCGACCACCCAATACTTATGGGGACTACCCAGGTCAGCCAAAATAGTGTTAGGGCAGTTCATGGACTGCCCGAACAGTGACAAATTCACTGTTTGGACAGTCGTCACCCGGTTGGCTCAAAAGTCACTCGGTTACGCCGTTTTTGGCCGTTTTCGCTTATTTCAACTTCGAAACACTTTCCGGAAATTGTTCCAACTCCCAAAATACATCCAATACATTAATATGACATCAAATTCATCAACATAAACACTGATTTTTCCAGATCTGATCCAAAACACAAATATATCAATTTTCATTCTTTAAATCTAATTTTTCAAGATTAAATCTATTAATCAAGACACCAATCAAAGTTACCACACATGAACCACCCAAGAATAATTCTAGGCATTAAAAGAGTGGTCATAACACTCTAGAATGGTAACATATCATCAAATGATTAAATTGGACAATAATTACACTAATTTCATCCAAAATACTTCACACATGCATCATCACTTCCATCTCCATCCATCACAAACAAAATCCCCAAATTTTATGAAAAGAAGATACCCTAGGATCTCATAAGATCATCAAGAAACATGAAACAAAATTTCTAAGCTTAGGGAGTTGAAGAATTACCTTTAATCCTTGTTTTTGCTAAGCTTTTTCTTTGATTTTCTTCTTTTCTTCCTTAAACCATCAAGAAATATTTGGAGTGTATTTTGGAAGCTAAGTTTCGGCCATGGATAAATTATTGAAGAAGAAAATAAATTTCAACTTAAAAAATACACCATGACCGACTTTGGCATAGTAAATAAGGGTATTTGGTCATTTTTTCACTTTAAACATATTAAATGAATTAAACTTTATAATAGCAAATCAAATTTGCACACACAAAGCTTAATTAAATCATGTCATGTGTCACCAATAATAATTAAACATATTTCATAACAATTATGAAAAAGTTTATCAATTAATTATTCAAATATTTAACAATTAAATATCTAAATAATTAATTAATATAATTATTATTATATATTATTTTATTTACATTAAATAAAAAATACATATATTTATGGCATTTGTCAAAATCTCATTTGACAATTAATTAATATGTATCAAATCGAATTTTGTATCAAATACAAATACATGTTAATTATTAAATGACCAAAATCCCCTAAAGCATGTGTTATCATTTAAACGATTAAACGATTCGAATTAACTCATTTAATCCGATGAAGTATTATGAATAATCTGTATTATTCATAACGTGTTGCCCAAGTGCTCAACGAGTACACTTCATATTATGGGACTCTCTAAGTTTAGGTTTATCCGTCACGAAATCCAATTTTATGTCCATAATTCACCCACTCATGAATTATGACGACCACGGATAATCTCGCTAAACTATGCAAGTCGAGGTCATTACATACGTATAATCCCTCCGTCACAGGTTATCCATATTATACCTGGGGTATAGATAAAAACGTCAATTCGTTCGGTATAAAATAGTCGACTTTCAATTACGATCTCTAAATAACACTCGGAACTGATTTCTGAAGTTATACCACGACAATGGATTTACTAGATCGTAAACACGTGAGGATGCCTACCCTATACACAGGACTGGCGGATCCTCTCTTGATACGCACTGGATATCATGAGCATCAGTCCACACCCAACAAATAGGCGGAGATCTGATCGTGAATAGATCGGTGACGTGACTGCCATCAAATTATGGAGGATAACTCATATATCCCACTGTGGTATCTCAAGTCGAATGACCACTATGCTCGCTCAACTCGAGAAGATTCCTATTGACGTTGGTGTACCATCTATTAGGAAATCTTCAGTGAGTCGTTCAGTGTTTACCAAATAAACATTTACATGTCTATACGAGTCTCCCGAGACTCATGGTTCATTAGGATAAACCATCGGACCAAGTCACGATATACGACATGTACTGGTCTCGGCGGATTTTACTAACCGACCCGTGTGTTAGTAAATCTTGACCATGAACTTTATTTAAGGATAAACATCTTATAGTGCGCTTCCCAATGTCAATTACAAACTACGTTGTAACAGCGCACTACATTGTAAATCCTAGGGTCTTTGTCTAATATACACATATCACTAAACCAGAATTAGTTTCGATCTAATCATAATCAGATATCTAATTGTAATTAGATCGAATAAGTGTATAAAAGACAAGGGTGCTACCATTGAATTTGTAATATTATGGAAAATTGAATTGCTCGTATTTATGAATCGGACATAAATACAATCCGGATTGGCACTCTGAGCACCAACCCTAACATATTTAACTTTATTGCTGGACATTCTCTAAGGACATTGTATATATAACTACATGATGTTTGTTTTGTTTCTTTTATCTCTTTTTTTTACATGATTGCATCTGCATGTGATTGAAGTTTGTGGGTATCGTTGCTATAAGCCCTCACGAGACTATAACTCGTCCACTAGGGCCACCTAGGGGTTTAAAGGCTTGCTGCATATGATAAATGCAATCGTGATCCTTACAAAAGTGGCTTAGTTTAATTTAATCTTAGTTCGTTTATTTCATTTGTTTTTGTTTTGCTCGATGACTAACAAAATATTAGGTTTGAGGGTTTGATAAGCGGTGAATATGTTAGTATTTACAGCCCCTCTACATCGATATTGTGTAAGTTATCTCGAGTTTTATGAGCGCTTTAATGTGTTTTGGGTTCGTTTTACAGATAAAAATAATATCGAGACTTAATGGAATCAACTTTGGATGAAAATGGTAAAATATGGAATAAATATGGGCAAAATTGGAATTCAGAAGTGAGTTGAGACTCCGGATCGCGCATTGAGACGCGCCTTAGAACAAAATTGAGGCAGAAGATGTTGAATTGGTAACACATGCGTGGCGCGATACTAGACCCCGCTTGTCGCAACGTAGACTACTGAGCGTCGCGATGCGCCCATATTTTCCAGCCTTTTCAAGAAGTGTACTCAAGAAGGAACCCAGCCCCTATATAAGAGAGCTCGTTCCAAGCCTAAGAGATCAGTTTTGAGGAGAGTCTAAAACCCTACTTTCAGAGCTTCTAAGATGATCTTTGAGAGAGAGCAAGACACATCAATCAAGCATAACATTGGGATTCAACATCAAGGAAGTGGAAAGTTGTCGTCTTCAATAGAGTTTATTTTTCATTCTCTTTTATGATTTTTTGTTCAACTTTGATTATTTATTTATTAATATCAGATATGTGTTGTAACTAGATATATAATCTAGGGTTGTGATGAAACCTAATATTTATGAATTTATAAATTGAATTTTCTTATATTTGTGTGATGATTTAGCTGTGTTATTTAGTTTAGATCTTAATGCTTCTTGTTACTTGATCACCAATATGATTGATGTGATAACTTAGATGAACTTGATAAAGGGATTTTAGGTTTAGTCTTAGATTTGATAGCACGCGATCTCATTTTAGGGATTTCCTTACAGGATAGAAATTTACTTATAGGGTGGGTGTAGCCGTAATCAGAACTTGACCTTAATGAATTTGGAGTTTCTTAGTTAACATAGAAATGTAGTTAATTAAGTCACCCTGAATATTTGCACTTGACCATTGAAATAGGCTTGTGAATATCTTAGTGTTCCAGGTTAATAAGCCAAAATATTACATAAGTATAGGAGAATCAATTCATCTTTAGGATGATATTGGGTGGATTCACAACCCTGAATGTTTTCTCTTTATTGGTTATCTTTGGAATGTATCATAGTTTTATTTATCTGCTTTAGTTATGATCAACTCAACAAACAATCACATTTCAATTTTAATTAGATACTCGTAAGTATTTAGTATCAATAAGTAGTAAGTAAGTTATAAGTTCTCGTGGGATCGATATTTTTATACTACTTAAGCGATACATGTGTTTACGTGTGCAAATCACGATCAGAAGCACCATTAAGCATCAGTGGAGTGAGAGAGCAAGGGGGCAGGAGAGGCTAAAAGCGAGAACCAAATGACAGAAGTCCAGCCCTGATTAGATGTTGGGTCCAATAAAAGGTACGGGGAAAATTTAATCGAAGAACTTATGGATAGGTTTTTTGTGAATGTAGCTTGGGGACCCATGAGAGTTAGGCTCACAGCCCATAACCTTGTGTCATGGAATTCAGATCATTACCCCATTTTGGCTGAGATTAAGGAGGAGTCGGGAAGGAGTATTGCACAGAAAAAACAAAGCAGACGTTTTTTCTATGAAGATATGTGGCATCCTTATGCAGAATGTAGTAGCATTATCAAGATGCGAGAGTTAAGCAAGAGGCTGCAATGGATCAAAAAAAGAAGGGAACCGATATAAGGATGGGCAGGAGGTAGAATGTATCGAGAAACAGATGGATAAAGTGGTGCAGGAAGAAGAGGTCTTTTTGGAAACCTAAGATCTAGGATTAGCTGGCTGAAAGAATGGGACAGGAATACGAAATTCTTTCACTCCATGGATGCAGAATTTACAGCTAAAGAAATTAAACAGGCTCTTGATCAAATGGGACCGGATGGATTCAATGCGGGTTTCTTCCAAAAGCATTGGGAGCTACATGTTTGTCTATCCTTGATGAGAACGATAATATAGGTAGCATCAACCATAACTATATTGTTATAATCTCCAAGGTAAACAAACCTAGAGCAATTACAGCCTATAGACCTATTAGTTTGTGCAATTAATGAGGTTGAGGTTGGTGGTTTGCAGCTTAATATCGGAGAATCAAAGTGTTTTTGTTCCTAATTGTCTCATCATGGACAATATCATTTTAGGCTATGAGTGCCTTCACAAACTTAGGAGTAGAAGGTCGGGTAAGAGGGGCTTATTGGTCTTAAAAGATACAAAATCAAGAAGCATGGATGGTCACATTGGTTGTTTTTTTTAAGTCGTCCACAAGGATCTTAATTATTATTGTATATTTTTTCAAAAACCGGCGGCATTGATCATATTGTGTAGTATTAATAATTTGACGGTTCAGTGCATGCAGCCAATATGAGTATCAAAAACTTCAAACGAGAAGTTTTCAGCTGTGTTTATATTAGGCGGCTCTTATAATAGGTTGGAAATTAAAGGGGCATAACGTTGAATGATATAATAAATCTTGGTCTTTTTCAACTTAAGATCCGATTATTAGGCTTATTTGACTTACTTAAGTACTATTAAATCTCATATTTTTGAGCTATTTTTATTAGAGCTGATTTATCTCTTTGTTAATTTGAATGTCAACATGTACTAGTGTCATACTCACTACTATTCTACTGTTCTTATTTAAGACTTAATTGACCCTAGCGGTTCGTTGATAAGATATTATCCTCTTAGGTGATTTAGGGTAAACAAGTCCAACTTTCAAGACTCTAAGCCTTTTAGATTTTGTTCTTGATATGAGTTCAAATCCACCCAAAATTTGTTCTATTTTGAGTATTAGAGAATATGCAATGAAGATTTCACAACATATAAATCGGACAAATAGATAATCAAAAACTCTGACTCATGATACCACATGTAAAAAAATTCATAATAAATAAAGGAAATTAGACCATCAATTTGTCAGAATTAAAAGCGGATAAAACATACCTCCTCACGTTTTAATGATTCTTGATGATGCGTTTTGTTCCTCAAGAGGCATGGTTTGATGGTGACTGTAGGGCTCAGGATCTGATCTTCGGGTGGATTCGAATTCAGTGAATGTATTTTTTGTAAGAATCTGGGACAGTCGGAGATTTTACATATTCTGCTTAAACCTGGAAAGAGTAATTTAACGACGAAATTTTCAACGATTTCAAAAAAAAAATGTTTTGTTTTTACAAAAGAAAACACAGTTATAGAATCTTGTGGTCTATGCCTTTACTATATGTATACAAGTTTTTAATACGTTAGGTTAGGGACCCTATAAAATGACTATATTTCCTTTTCCATCAAAGGAACTGAAATCATTTTATATTCTAAATTTAATTACTTAATTCCACTTTTAGTATATTTAATTAGAATAAATAATTTACACCCATATTAAAAAAAAAAAGACTTTCGGGATACCTTAAGTAAATATTATAATAAATATTTACAATGAAATGATAATAACCCTTTAATTATTCGATAGCTAAACATAAATTATAAACGAACTAACTGATAACCTACTTAATGTGTTGACTCATTTTATTAAAGACAGATATATGGTATATACTAAATGTGAAAAATAAAAATAAAAATGATTATACCTTTAAGAATAGTTGTCTAAATAGTACAAGTCATTTATTATTCTGTCAAACTAACACATGTATCTCCTAACACAATAAAAGAATAGACTTTTTGAAGGGGTTTTATGACGGAAATCCGGTAACACAACGAAATAGTGGAAAATCAAAATTTTCCGATTTCAAAACTTTTTCTCGGATAAATTAAATAAACTTATTTATTTAATTACCCAATTATCAAATTATGAAATATTACACAAGAAATCAATTTTTGTGTAATTACCAAATTATCCCAAAACTTTACATTTTGTTCATTTTAGTCCTAAATTGTTCGAAACAATTTTGGATGATTATAAATCATTACTAATATGAATTTAACATGTCCTACACATTGAAATTCAAATTTCAACAAAATTTCCCAAAATTTTCCCCAAAGCCGTGAGCCTCCATACATGGCCAAATTGTGCATTTTGTTCCTTTTGTGTTCAAAACACATTAAGATGAAATCCAATTGACCCAATATTTTATATGCATCATATACACATCCAAATACATAACATAAATGAAAATCCCCAAATTTGGAAGTGGTCTTAAACCCTAATTTTTCAATTTCAACAAATTGGACAAATTAGACCAAATTAATTAAATCCAACACTTCAATCAAGTTTCATCCATTCCAATCAAGCCTCACCACAATGAAACAACTATAGAACAAATCTAGGTCATTTAAGAGTGGGTCAATAACTCTAGAATGACAACAAGTTTCTCAAACCATCAAAAGAATGCTTATTAACTCATTAGTAACATTCTATGATCTTTATACATGCATAACCCTATCATCAAACTTCCATCCAACAAAAACACAAAGAATAAAGAATAGAAAAACATGAGAACATCATAGTATGTAGCCTATAACACAATGAACATTTTCCTCTCTAATAGTAAGTTGAAGAAACTTACTAAAATTTCAAGCTTTTCTTGTTTTTCTTTTCTTTCTCTCAAGCTTCTTTTGTTTTCTTCAATGGAGTTTTTGATAAGTGTTTTGACTTAATGGAACCCTAAAAATGAAACAAACAATTTATACCTCCCAATAATGGCCTTGGCCGAAAATGGTAGGTAGTAGAAATATCATGATATTTTTTTTCACTTTAATGCATTATCAACTTGTTACTTTATCATTAAGCCATTTAAAGCTTATTTAACAAAGTCAACAATTGCAACTAAAAGCATTTCCATAATTATCACAACTTTAAGATATTTATATTTCAATTAATTTAATCATTTAACAATTAAATAATTAATTAATTAATTAATACAAATATATTAAATAATGTTTTATATTTACATTAAATATCAAATACATATATATATTTATGATATAAGTCAAATATCTCAATTTGACAATTAATTAATGTGTATTTGATAAAATCTAATATTAAATGCAAATACACAAAAATTAGGAAATGACTATCGAGTCCCAACACATGTATTTTTGCGTTTAACCTTTAAACGACTTATAAATAATCAGTATTATTTATAAATGTTTCCCTAGTGCTCTACGAGTATATTTCATTAGTGAGACTCTCTAGATTCAGGCATATCCGTCACGAAATCCAATTTCGTATCCATAACTTACCCACCCGTAAATCATGACGACCACAGATAAACTCGCTGAATCATACAGGTCGAGGTCATGGCAAATGTATAATTCCTCTGTCACAGGTATCCGGATATATCCCAAAGATATAGATGTAAACGTCAAATCTCTATAGGGATCATCCCGTTGACGTCTTTATTAGCAATCTTAAAAAAGAACATTTAGAACTGACTTTTAAAATGTACCACAGGCCCATGGTTTTTATCTGATTGCTAATCATATGGACCACATATGCTCTGATACACAGAACTGACAGATCCTATCTCGATACACACAGGACATCATGAGGATCTATTCACACCCAACGAACATGCGGAGGTCTGATCTAAATAAATCGGTGACGTGATTGACATCTAAGTGTGGAAGATGTCTCATGCGCCCATAGTGGTATCTCAAGTCTAATAATCACAAGTGATACTCAACCCTAGAAGATTCGTATTGACGTTGGTGTACCATCTATTAAGAATCTTCGGTGAGTCATTCAGTGTTTATCCACTAAAAATACCTACACGTCTATACTAGTCTCCAAGACTTATTGTTTATTGAGAAACTATTGGAATCATATATTCTAGTATACGACATGTACCGGTCTCAACGTGTTTACTTTACTGACCAAGTAGTGTAAACCTTGACCAGGAACTGTCTGAGAATGACAACGTCATGACACAACTCAATGTCAGTTGCGACGCTTTTGCAACAGCATCATGACTAGTCATTCTAAGGTCATTACGTCTTTACCATATTAAAGGATACATTATATTATAGAAACTGCATATATATTATTCATAATAATAATGTTTTACAGTAGCATTCTCAAAGAAATACAACCGAGAATTGACGCTCTGTGCACCAACCCCAACAAAAACTCTCACTTGCTCTAGTGCCAATAACGATTGTATCTAATACCCATCGACTGCACGTGTTTATCAAACAACTTCGGAGGTATGGCCTTCGTCAGTGGGTCTGCTACATTATCTTCACTCGGTACCTTGCACACGATAATATCCCATCGTGACACAATCTCTCGAATGATGTGGTACTTGCGTTCCATATGCTTCGACTTCTAATGCACCCTTGGTTCTTTTGCTTGCGCAATGGCTCCAGTATTATCATAGTATAACGAAATCAGATTCTAGATACTTGGGACAACTCCTAATTCTATGATAAAGTTCTTTATCCATACAGCCTCCTTTGCAGCTTCAGAAGCTGCAATATATTCCACCTCAGTGGTGGAATCTGCTGTTGATCCCTGTTTGGAACTCTTCCAACAAACTGCACCTCCTTTAAGGGTAAATACGAATCCAGATGTTGACTTTCTATCATCGGGATCAGATTGGAAATCGGAATCCGTATACCCGTTAACTTGCAGTTCGTTTCCTCCATAAATTATTAACTTATCCTTAGTACCTTTAAGATACTTTAAGATATGTTTAATGGCCATCCAATGGTCATTACCTGGATTGGACTGATATCGACTAGTTACGCTAACAGCGAAACTGATATCAGGCCTCGTACATAACATGGCATACATTATGCTACCCAAACATGAAACATAAGGTTGGTTAGACATTCTAACCTTCTCATCTTCTGTTTATGGACTCATCTTCTTTGAAAGATGAATCTCATGTCTGAACGGTATGTTTTCTGTCTTACAGTTACCAAAATTATACCGTTCCAAGATCTTTTCTATGTACGTTGATTGAGATAACCCAATCAGCTTCCTTTGTCTATCTCTATAGAGTTTTATCCCTAAAACATAGGAAGCTTCTCACAGGTCCTTCATGGAGAAATTCTTACAGAGGTATGCTTTGACGCTTTATAACATACCTAAATCATTCCCAATGATTAGGATGTTGTCAACATATAGGACTAAAATTACGACCATGCTCCCACTGGCCTTCTGATACACACATGATTCTTCTGAATTCTTGAGAAAATTAGACGATCTAATAATCTCGTCGAATCGAAGATTCTAACTTCGTGAAGCTTGTTTAAGTCCATAAATGGACTTCTTTAGCTTACATACTTTTCGCTGGACGCAAAACCTTCAGACTGTCTTAAATCTTTGTCCCGGTTCACACCGGGTGGCGACTCCATGTTATTTCGTACTTCCCAACTAGGCCGCGAGCCTAGAACAGCGTCGCCCAGGTTCTGTTGTCTACACCCGCGTGGACCAAAACTGCGTGCCAGCGTCGCTACGCTGGGACATTTGGCGTCGCGACGCTGGTTCCAGAAAATGCCTATAAATTCAGGCCTTCACCACTTCATTTGGTGTGCTTTTCTTGGGAGCTTTTCCCTATTTTTAGAGGATTGCATATATTTTTGTATATATAAATAATATTTTTAATTATGTATTTTAATTTCAGTTATAGTAATAGTAGTTCTTCTTCTTCTCTTTTCTTTTATGTTTAGTAGTTAATTTCCGCTGGGGTAAAAGGTGAAATCTTTAATATAATTATCTAGGTAAATCTCACTTAACTATAATTTATAAATTATAATTTAACCGGATTAATTAATGTCAGACTTTATTACCGCCTATATGGTCGGGTTAAATATAAATTACTTTACCGCCTATATGGCTGGTCTTTATGTGACAGATATTACCGCCTATATGGCTGGTGTAATTGGACCAAATGGATTACCGCCTATATGGCTGGTTTTAAATGTTTAACATTATTAATTCCTGAGAAAGCAGAACATAAAATAATTTATATATTATAATAAGTGAGATTCCTAGATAATAAATATTAAATGTGGATCCTCTAACCCCCATCATTTTATTTTATTCTAGGGAAGTAATGAAACACAATATCCATACTTAATAATTGATTTTCTTTTTATGGGTAATTCTTTAGTTTGTTTATTGAGTCTTAAGCTTAATGCTTCTTGTTGTCTGATCACCAATAAGATTGATATGGTAAACTTAAAATGAACTAGACATAGGGATTTTAGGTTTTAGCCTTAGATTCAATAGCTCACGATCTTCCTTAAGGATAGATAACCCTTTAATAGATTTCCTTACATGATAGGAATATACCTGTCGGGCGTGGGTAACCATAATTGGAACTTAATCTTAATGAATCCAAGTAATTTGGTTGACATAGGATTATGGTTCAATTGGGTTATACTGGGTATTTGCGTCTGACCATCGGAAGAGGCTTTCGCATATCATCGTGTTCTAGGTTAGCAAATTTGTAACACCCCAAAACTTTCTTACCCATATTTTTTATTTTATTTTGTTAGTGGGTCACACACACATACACACTCAAGCCCATAAGTCACAACATTCAGCAGACACAAAAAAAAAAGAAAAAAAAAAAAAAAGAAGAGTCAGTAGCAGGCGAGAGAGAGAGAGAAAAAAGAAGAAAAAGAGAGAAATATAGTTTTGGTTCCGATCCGGCCAATCCGTAGTTCAAACCTGACCGAGTCTTTAAGGAAAAGTGTAGATCTCGTCGAGAGGATCATTTTGGTGGTGGTTTCATCTTGGGAAACTCCCAATTTTTATAGAAATCTCGGTAAGAAACTTTTTATGGTTTTTCTCGATTTCCCGTTGATCCGGAACTCTGATCGACGAACCGTCAGTGGCATTAGATCCGGGAAAGGAAGAGGAATGCACGGTCGTCGGATTTTTCTTCATCCGACTGGCGTGTGGCGTTCACGCACGCCCTATGTGGCGGCGCGTGAGGCCCACGCGCGGCTTGGGTGAACGGCGCGTGGCCACCACGCGCCAGACAGTGTCTCCGTGCCGACTTCCCGAGTCTCCTCCGTGAATTTCAGACCATTCCGAGTAGTAACGGACCTCCGAATCTTAAATTTCGTTAGGATTTCGAGAACGACCGAATCATGTTTCTTTCATGTTCTATCACATTTTCTAGATTAGGATTATATCCCTTATCGTAAATTCTTTTATCTCTATAGGTGATCGTGATACCGTAAGCAGGGACGGTCATTCTGCATAGTTCATTTCTCAGTAGTCAGCTCACCAGGTGCGTGGATAAGCCTGTAACATTGATATTTTCAAAAGTATATAGTATGTATGTTTTCTTAAATGAATTTTAAGGTAATGCATTAAATGAGTTTGTTTTTAGAAAGTTTATATTTTTACTATAAGGTATGGATCGAATATTGATTATGTTGAAATCATGTGTTTGTGATATATGAGAAACTTGCATGATTTGAGATATATGAGCATGGATTTTGGAAATGATTTTTATGTTAGGATGCACCCCGTGTACTTATATGTGCCAGATTATTGCCGTGAGATAAGGTCTCATGTGCCAGTTATTGCCGTGAGATAAGGTTTCACGTTGCCAGTTTGCTCCGGATGCCAGTTTTGCCGTGGGGAAGCCCCATGTTGCCAGCTTTGCCATATTGTCATGAGGTTGTGCATATAGATGAATAAACAGATTTATCATTACAGAGTATTTTTGAGCAGTATGAGCTTTATGAGAAATGAGATTTATGATTTGAGTTTTATGAGGAATGAGATTTACGATTTCAAGTAAATGTTTGAGATATCGATTTACAGCTTATGTATTTATTTATATTATGAAAGACTTGTTCGATCCACTTTGTTACTTGATTATCCACTGCACTAAGCTGTGATCCATTGCACTAAGCGTGAGCTTACCCCTTTCCTTAACATTTCAGGTTCAACAGTTTAGTAGATTATCCTTTCCATCTGCTTTTTCGTCATCATTTCCTGCCAGTAGAGAAAGGTTGTGCCAACAATAGAGTGTCCTTGTTATGTTATTATTGGAAGAATTTGTTATTTTGGTGTTAGGCATTGAGCCTTTATTTGTTTTTGAAGATATTGCATTATCTTTATGGATATTCCTTTGAGTTGGATCATGGAGATCCTATGTTATGATGATATTATCAGTTTAGATTTTTCCTTGTATTTGGAGGATTGGCCCATATTACAGGGGAAACTCTGCCAGTTTCCAGTCTCCGTCTCACCCCTACCCTACTGTAGGCACTGCATTTTTACACATAAGTCCCTATGATGAGTCTCATTTTGGAGACACTACCTTTTAAGTCACGGAGGTCACGGGAAACGGACATCGGAAGGGGAAATTCAGAATAAACAAGGTTCACTGTTTTCGTTCGTGCTGCGTTCGTTTTTACGTTCGAACGTCAAACGGATTGCGGGCGTTCGTGCCGCGTTCGAGGAAGCGTTCGAACGGTGTCGGTAATTCTGGTTTTGCTGCTAGCCTCACATCCAGCCCAATTAGCCCCCCAAAGCCCATAAAACACATCCCAATTTAAATAAATAAATATTAATTAAAACATTAACTAAATAAGATAATAATTAAATTAATTAAATAATTAAATAAAACATATACCAAACATAAAATAAACAATTACCAACTTAAACTAAAATCATGCCTAAATTAAACAAATCACACACTAAATCAAAATATAATCATGCCTAATTAAAATCAATCAACCAATTATATTCCCAATCTAATAAGATTATTCCCAAACTCAAAATATTGTATTCCTAATCCAAGCCAATTAAATATTCAACCTTCCCTATCTAGCCAAGATTTGTCCCCCCTCAATCTTTGACTTCCCTTAACCAAACCAAATCAAATCTCTTGACTTCCCTTAACCAAACCAAATCAAATTCCTTTCCTTGTCAAACCTAACCCCTTGCCTATAAAAAGAACCCTTCACCAACCTTCTCAACCCTAGCTAGCTAGCCCCTAACTCATACACAACACACATAAAAATTACAGGAGGAACACACCCAAAAAAAGAGTAAGCAAAAGATAAAGAGGAAACGGCAGCGAAACCACAAGGAAACAGTAGCAAAACGGACTCAAAACAGCAAGACAACGAACGAGAACAGTGAACCAGTGAACCGGGGGAGAGTTGCGGAGCATCCACCCTTCCGACGATCGTGTACCGTACATCCGAGAGGTGATTTAAAAGGTTAGACCTGAGGGCACCTTTTCATTAGTTTATATTCGTTTTTTTATTATTAAATTCTATTCGCATGAGAGTCGTTTATGGATGCATGTTGTGGCTGGAATGAAATGGAAGAGTGTCGTCTCTTGTGGTATATAGGATGGAAACCCAGACGTAAATTCCGTAGCCGAATCCGAATGGACGGTAGTGCGGTCTGTACTTGGGATACAACTCCACGTACCACTTGAGTAAACGGCACCTTCTCTTGTTTTGTGTTGCTTTTATTTATTTATTTTTCGTCATTTAAATTATGCATGTTGCTTATTTATGCATGACTCAATCGAGCGCATGGGCTTAGTAAGTGGAATGAAAGATCCCCTATGGGGAGGGGTTAAAGCCCTTTACCACGATGCTTTGCCGCGCCGGTTGATGTGTGTTCGGTTGGATGCAAGACACGTTCAATCGGACATACTTAGAATAATATGATTGTCTTTATGTTTATATGCATGATGTGATGTGACGCGCATTGGCTTAGTATGTTGGTCTAAAGGTCCTCTCTTTGAGAGATCAAGAGCCCCAAAAGGCCACCTTTACGGCAGTACTTCGCCGCGCCCCTTTATTTTGTTGTTTATGTATTGCGTCTCATTTCATGCATCAGGTCTGTTCCCGTTCGAACGCGTTTACGAACGCAACTCGAACGCGCATGCATTTTTGCCTTATCATGCATCAGGTCTCACTTCCGTTCGAACGCGTTCACGAACGCCATACGAACGCGAGCATTCTGTCTCAGTTCCGTTCGAACGCGTTATCAAACGTCATACGAACGCGAACTTTCTGTTTACCGTTCGAACGCGTTTATGAACGCTACACGAACGCGCACACACTGAACTGAGTCTGCCTTATCATATTTATGCATAATTGCCTCTTGGTTGATCTTGCTTGTGTTATATAGCCAACTGTATTATTTGTATTCAAGCATGATTAGGCTATTAGCATGTTATTTGGTTAATAGGTTCATGAGATAGTACTCAAGCATGATCATGTTGTTCTTAGTTTTCCATATCATAGGATTGAAATATGTTCATGAGATTGCCATGTGATGTTGCATGTTGTGATGAACTTGTTGAGGTATGCATATGAATTTAGAAGCATGATATTCTTGGAAATAAATGTTATTTAAGCCTGGTTAAATTACTATATAAATCCTTTTTATTACAAGTGACATAAGTAAGGGACCATTCCGAACCCAACGGTTTGAGGTCTTCCCTTGCGAGGGGTGAGTGCGGCCTTAAATCTTTGTCCCGGTTCACACCGGGTGGCGACTCCATGTTATATAATTCTTCCCAACTAGGCCGCGAGCCTAGGAACGGCGTCGCCCAGGTCCTGTTGTCCACAGTCTGGCGACTCCACTGGGGATAGAGAATTGGCCCCGAAATATTGACTTGTGATGTTTGGATTTATGTTTTAATGGACCGTGTCTATAGTGGATAAATTGAGGGTTTAATCAAAGGCATATTGAGGCTAGGTAATGGTTTGGTGTCTTCCTTCATTCACTACCTTTCTAGAAGGAAAAGCTGTGAAGGCACCTAGATAGCCATCTACTCGTAGCCTATTGTGATGGACTAATTTGGATGACTCTTTGTTTATTCCCGACAACAAGCGATAAGAGCCTAAGAGGCTTGGGTATTTAAGTGAGCCTCGCTCCACCTTCCCTCTGGGGGATCTACAACGGGAAATCCATTTGACAGTCCGTCACACACCATAGCTCATTGGCACGTACCTTAGTGTATAAAAAAGGGTGCGCTCACTTGGTTGCTCGAACCCTTGAGTGGGGAGACCTAGTTGTGGGCCATCCTTCGCCGGTGAGAGCCTTTGTCTATACTCTTGCTAACCCACCCATAGACCGGGTTGGCTAAAGTAACAATTATTTCCTTGAATATGTGCTTGTGGACCATCCTCATTTGGATGCAGTTGGACTATTGTCAGAAATGCGGGCTTGCTGGGCCATTTAAACTGGGGCAAGTTCGTACCTTATGACTATTAGGCCCAAAGCTTCTGAAATATTGATGGGCCACTTTGTAAAATTATTATGTCATGTTTGCATCATCTTTCTTCTATGCTTGTGTTTGGGAACATCGTCGTTTGAATCCATTTGGACCATTTGTTATGGGATATGGGCTTGTTGGGCCATTTAAACTGGGACAAGAACGTATTTCATGACTATTGGGCCAAAGGCTTCTAAGTGATTGATGGGCCACTTTGTGATTGTGTTCGGAACGTTATCATTTGGGTTTAGTCGGGCACTTTGTCATGAGATGTGAACTCATTGGGCCATTTAAACTGGGATGGGTTCACTCCTATGACGATTAGCCCGAAAGATTCTAAAATGATAACGGGCCGATTTGTGTGAAAATTTTAATTGATTTAGTATATTATATATGTTACACGCATCTCATGCACCCCATGCATACATGCACCATGTGAGCCCCATTTTTGTCTTAAAAGCCATCATAGATGCATGTTGGTTAGGGAAGATGACAGACTTGTCAAAAGACCAAGCAGCCACCAAGAATACTGGCAGAAGACCTAGCTCAATGGAATAGGAAACCCAATCATGCATGCATGCATACACGTAACACATTTTGCATCCCTTTTGTGTTTGTTCTGTTTTGTAATAACAGGTTTCAGAAGAGAAAAAGAGAAAGCGGCAAAGACAAGACAACCAGAATCAGTAACATATGAGTAGTAGTTTTGGGGATGAGTCCCAGGGTCGAGGCCCACATCGTCAGAGTGTTGGAATGAATCCCGGGGTTGAGGCCCATGTCAGCAATTTCAGAAATGAGTCACAGGGGCGAGGCCCGTATCTGTATCAGTCTGGGGGCGAGGCCCATATCAATATCAGTTTAGGGCCGAGGCCCACATCAGCAGAATTTTGGAATGGATCCAGGGAATGAATCCCAGGGTCGAGGCCCACATCAACAGAATTTTGGAATGAATCCAGGGAATGAATCCCAGGGTCGAGGCCCACATCAGCAGAATTTTGGAATGAATCCAGGGGATGAATCCCAGGGTCGAGGCCCGCATCAGCAGAATTTTGGGATGAATCCCGAGGGTCAAGGCCCACATCAGCATCAATCTGGGGGCGAGGCCCATGTCAGTAGCAGTTGGGGCCGAGGCCCACTTCAACATCAGTTTTGGGGATGAGTCCCAGGGTCGAGGCCCACATCAAACACAGTTTGGGAATGAGTCCCAGGGTCGAGGCCCACATTACATCAGTATCAGCATTGTCAGGTATGACATTCTGGGGGCGAGGCCCATATTACATCAGATCAGTTCTGCCGAGAATGGTACTCCGAGAATGAAGATATGGTCCGGGAATGGGCAGTTCAAGAATGAACAAAGTCGGAAATGACACTCTGAGAATGGAGATATAGTCCAGGAATGGGCAGTTCAAGAATGAACAAGTCGGAAATGACACTCCGAGAATGGAGATATGGTCCGGGAATGGACAGTTCGAGAATGAACAAGCCAGGAATGGCAATCCAAGAATGGAGCAGAGTTCAAGAATGAACAAGCCGGAAATGGCACTCCAAGAATGGAAGCACGGTTCGGAAATGGACCACTCTCTTATCAGCAATGGTTCAGAAATGAACCACTCTCATATCAGGCACGGTTCGAAATGGACCATCATCTCATCACTTGCCGAAAATGGCACTCCGAAAATGGAGCACGGTTCGAAATGGACCATCATCTCATCTTGCCGAAAATGGCACTCCGAAAATGGAGCACGGTTCGAAATGGACCATCATCTCATCACTTGCCGAAAATGGCACTTCGAAAATGGAGCACGGTTCGAAATGGACCATCATCTCATCACTCGCCGAAAATGGCACTCCGAAAATGGAGCACGGTTCGAAATGGACCATCATCGCAACAGTTCAGGAAGAAAGCCTACATTCAGTTCAGTTCAGGAAGAAAGCCTACAAACTCGGGAATAAAGCCCACATTCAGCACAGTTTGGGAACAAAGCCCAGGGGAAGAAAGCCTCATATCAGTATAGTTTGAGAACAAAGCTCAAGAGGAAGAAAGCCTCATGTCAGTATAGTTTGAGAACAAAGCTCAAGAGGAAGAAAGCCTCATATCAGTATAAGTTTGAGAACAAAGCTCAAGGGGAATAAAGCCTCATGTCAGTACAGCTCGGGAATGAGCACGCCGGGAATGGCACTCCGAGAATGGAGATATAGTCCGGGAATGGACAGCTCGGGAATGAGCACGCCGGGAATGGCACTCCGGGAATGGAGATCGGTTCGGGAATGGACCACAACACGGTGACAGTTCGGGAATGGACTTCATCAAATCACATCACAGCAACACTCCGGGAATGGAGATCGGTTCGGGAATGGACCACAACACGGTGACAGTTCGGGAATGGACTTCATCACATCATATCATAGCAACACTCTAAAAATAGAGCACGGTTCGAGAATGAACCAGGGGTCGCATCACCTCACCACCCAAATCAACTCAACACATGGTAAGTCAAGTGGCAGCTGGCGAGCCAGGTAAGTAGAAATGCATTGCATAACTTTGATAGGATTGTCACTGTTGCACATTACACAAGTCCCATCAAAGTGGGGGCGACTGTAGGCACTGCATTTTTACACATAAGTCCCTATGATGAGTCTCATTTTGGAGACACTACCTTTTAAGTCACGGAGGTCACGGGAAACGGACATCGGAAGGGGAAATTCAGAATAAACAAGGTTCACTGTTTTCGTTCGTGCTGCGTTCGTTTTTACGTTCGAACGTCAAACGGATTGCGGGCGTTCGTGCCGCGTTCGAGGAAGCGTTCGAACGGTGTCGGTAATTCTGGTTTTGCTGCTAGCCTCACATCCAGCCCAATTAGCCCCCCAAAGCCCATAAAACACATCCCAATTTAAATAAATAAATATTAATTAAAACATTAACTAAATAAGATAATAATTAAATTAATTAAATAATTAAATAAAACATATACCAAACATAAAATAAACAATTACCAACTTAAACTAAAATCATGCCTAAATTAAACAAATCACACACTAAATCAAAATATAATCATGCCTAATTAAAATCAATCAACCAATTATATTCCCAATCTAATAAGATTATTCCCAAACTCAAAATATTGTATTCCTAATCCAAGCCAATTAAATATTCAACCTTCCCTATCTAGCCAAGATTTGTCCCCCCTCAATCTTTGACTTCCCTTAACCAAACCAAATCAAATCTCTTGACTTCCCTTAACCAAACCAAATCAAATTCCTTTCCTTGTCAAACCTAACCCCTTGCCTATAAAAAGAACCCTTCACCAACCTTCTCAACCCTAGCTAGCTAGCCCCTAACTCATACACAACACACATAAAAATTACAGGAGGAACACACCCAAAAAAAGAGTAAGCAAAAGATAAAGAGGAAACGGCAGCGAAACCACAAGGAAACAGTAGCAAAACGGACTCAAAACAGCAAGACAACGAACGAGAACAGTGAACCAGTGAACCGGGGGAGAGTTGCGGAGCATCCACCCTTCCGACGATCGTGTACCGTACATCCGAGAGGTGATTTAAAAGGTTAGACCTGAGGGCACCTTTTCATTAGTTTATATTCGTTTTTTTTATTATTAAATTCTATTCGCATGAGAGTCGTTTATGGATGCATGTTGTGGCTGGAATGAAATGGAAGAGTGTCGTCTCTTGTGGTATATAGGATGGAAACCCAGACGTAAATTCCGTAGCCGAATCCGAATGGACGGTAGTGCGGTCTGTACTTGGGATACAACTCCACGTACCACTTGAGTAAACGGCACCTTCTCTTGTTTTGTGTTGCTTTTATTTATTTATTTTTCGTCATTTAAATTATGCATGTTGCTTATTTATGCATGACTCAATCGAGCGCATGGGCTTAGTAAGTGGAATGAAAGATCCCCTATGGGGAGGGGTTAAAGCCCTTTACCACGATGCTTTGCCGCGCCGGTTGATGTGTGTTCGGTTGGATGCAAGACACGTTCAATCGGACATACTTAGAATAATATGATTGTCTTTATGTTTATATGCATGATGTGATGTGACGCGCATTGGCTTAGTATGTTGGTCTAAAGGTCCTCTCTTTGAGAGATCAAGAGCCCCAAAAGGCCACCTTTACGGCAGTACTTCGCCGCGCCCCTTTATTTTGTTGTTTATGTATTGCGTCTCATTTCATGCATCAGGTCTGTTCCCGTTCGAACGCGTTTACGAACGCAACTCGAACGCGCATGCATTTTTGCCTTATCATGCATCAGGTCTCACTTCCGTTCGAACGCGTTCACGAACGCCATACGAACGCGAGCATTCTGTCTCAGTTCCGTTCGAACGCGTTATCAAACGCCATACGAACGCGAACTTTCTGTTTACCGTTCGAACGCGTTTATGAACGCTACACGAACGCGCACACACTGAACTGAGTCTGCCTTATCATATTTATGCATAATTGCCTCTTGGTTGATCTTGCTTGTGTTATATAGCCAACTGTATTATTTGTATTCAAGCATGATTAGGCTATTAGCATGTTATTTGGTTAATAGGTTCATGAGATAGTACTCAAGCATGATCATGTTGTTCTTAGTTTTCCATATCATAGGATTGAAATATGTTCATGAGATTGCCATGTGATGTTGCATGTTGTGATGAACTTGTTGAGGTATGCATATGAATTTAGAAGCATGATATTCTTGGAAATAAATGTTATTTAAGCCTGGTTAAATTACTATATAAATCCTTTTTATTACAAGTGACATAAGTAAGGGACCATTCCGAACCCAACGGTTTGAGGTCTTCCCTTGCGAGGGGTGAGTGCGGCCTTAAATCTTTGTCCCGGTTCACACCGGGTGGCGACTCCATGTTATATAATTCTTCCCAACTAGGCCGCGAGCCTAGGAACGGCGTCGCCCAGGTCCTGTTGTCCACACCTACCTAAGGGGACGGGTGTGACAAAATTAATTTATTACACATAAATACGAGAATCAATTCATCTTTATAATAATATTGTGTGGAGTCACGACCTTAGATCCTTGAGTCTTTTATTTTATTTTCCTTAGTATTTTCTTTTGAGTCTGTTTTTATTTTATTTTTGCAAAACCACATTCAACCAACCAAAAGCAATCAATTTCCTTCTCCCTATAATTAGATACCTGTAAATAAATAGAATCAATAATTAATAACAACAGTAGGATTTAAGTCCTCGTGGGATCGATATTTTTATACTACTTGAACGATACGTGCGCTTGCATTATACGTGTGTGTTTACGCCGGTCAAACGTCCATACGGAACTGAGTTATTTTGGAAGCGTTTTAAACCTATTTTGATATTGGGAAGCCTTTCTTCTTGCCCTATCTATATAAACACATTATAGCCACCTCCCACAATTGTTGAAAACACATTATCTTGAGTCTAAACAAATTCTTAGCTTTTCAACCTACTTGTTCTCACCTTGAAGATTTTCTTGTTTTCCTATCTTCTTTATTTTAGTGAGATCGTTCTTTGATTTTCCATTAACATAACCAAACCCAATTTCCTAACCCTTCAGAGTTCTCAAGGAGGAAGATTGGTAGTCAGAGTTCCGGCGTGCTTGCGAAGTTGATCCGCTCAGAGACTTCAGAGGTTCTGAAGAAAACCGTGGGGTACAGACTCGAGGAGTTCTTCAAGTTCTTGCAGTCTAGAGGTATTAGAGTCGGTGGAGTTTCCATCATAGGTCTTTCATCATCATTGTAAGTATTTCTCTATTATAGTGGATTTTGGGCTGGTAGCCGAGATACCCAATGTGGTTTTTTACTCGCACGAGTTTTCCATTTCGTCACCAAAATATTTGTGTTGATTTTATGTGATTAATTTATTTACTGCATTGTTTTTATTTGTGTTGAATTATAATTGTTAGACTTAAGGGTGTTTTTTAATTTAATTAATCCATATAAATAATATTTAGGATTTGTCTTAAAATATTGTGTTAAATTCTGCATAGGGTCAGAACTTAGGATAAATACGGACTTTCAATTGGTATCAAACCCTGAACTCGATCTTTGACCCGTTAGCTATGGAATGTAGTCAACCCTTAAATTTTTCCTCATTCTTTGATGAGACTGAATATTTACATTGGAAGGTTCGCATGAGAGCGTTCTTTAAATCCTTAAATGAGAGTGTCTGAAGGATAGTATAGTACGGATGTAAACCTCTCGTGGTTATTGTTGATGTGGTTTCTTCCCTTAAAGACAAACTGAGCTGGACTAAGGATGAGTTTGGTGCTAGTAACATGAACAACAAGACAATTAATGTCATTCATGATGTTGTTTGCTCTGCTGAGTTTAGGAGAATTTCAATGTGTGAGATAACCATTGATGCTTGGGACATCTTTTAGACTGTACATGAAGGCACATTATCTGTTAAAAATAATAGACTCCAGGATCTTGCTACTAGGTTTGAGGTCGCCAGAATGAAAGATGATGAGACATTTGACGAGTTCTATGCTGACATTAACGACATAGTCAACTCTAGCTTTAACATAGGCGAGAACATTCCTACGAATAAGATTGTCAAGAAAATCCTTAGATCCTTACATGATAAGTTTTTGCCTAAGATCACTGCCATCGAGGAGAGTAATGATCTTGATCACTTTAAACTAGAGGACCTCATAGGTAAACTGTAGGTATATGAGAAGAAACTTTCTGGTTATCAAAAGCCTAAAACTATAGCGATGAAGATCGCGAAGGAAGTTGCTCATGATCCGTCAAGTGATGATGATGATACCCTCACGGATCATGATTTGTTCATGTTTGCAAAATTTTTTAAGAAATTCCTTAAGTTGAAGAAGAGTGGTTGTAACAATGATAGAGATATGAAAGATAAGCCTAGAGCGAGTATAAATAGTATGAGAGAGTCTAGAGAGGATAAGGGTAGAAAACCCTGTGGTATCCAATGTTCGAGTGTGGAAGATATGGGCATATTAGATCTGAGTGCCCCACATATCTAAAGGCTAAAGGTGAGAAAGTCATGGCAGCCTCACTTAGTGATTTAGAAGGTGGTTATATTTCTGATGAGTCTCCTAAAGATAAGAGCAACTATATGGCCTTTACTGCTAGTGTGTCAGGTGAGAGAGAGGATATTGTTAGTGATGAAGATGTTAGATCTAATTTCTCTCACAATGATTTCTCCCATTGTCATTTCGTGATAAAAAGAATGAGAGTAGTTTAATAGTTTGAGAGTAGTTTAGTAGTATATCTAGTATATCCATTTGTTTGATCTCAATTTTAAGGGGAGTAAGATTAAGGAGGAGTAGGATATCTATTTGTATATGCATGAAAGTTTTATGAATTTAATCTATTTTATCTTTTCTTTACATTCCATGTGTTTTTCACGGTATATTCTTGTTTATGGATGTTTCAGGTAAATAGGTTATTTACTAAGGTGGCATTGATTTCAAGATTATTTGGTTAGATATTAGATCGAGTCATAATGTAATATGTCACTATCTTGTTGATGTTGGAGTTGGTACTTGGAGTGTCAATTCGAACAATGTATTGTATATTTTATTATTTATTAATAAAATAACTACATTTTCATTTCATACCTTATTAATGGTATTGTCATTATGCATATTAGATTGATGTATAGATATGTTAAGAATGACATCGACCTTAGAATAGTCTTGTAGTAATACTGGACACTAGGTGGTCCGATATTGGGATAAATATTACTATTGTAAACTATTCTTAAAGTATATATATTTCTAGTCATTGGTTTTTGAATACGGTCGAATTCCTATAACCTAGAAGACTAGTACATGTCATATATTGGAATTGGAGTTCCAATGGTTTAACCCGATGTACCATGAGCTTTGGAAGCTCGTATAGATATGTGGGTATTGGTTGGACCGAATACTGAATGACTCACAAGTGATTCCTAATAGTTGGAAGTATACACCACCGTCAATAGAAATCTCCTCGAGTCGAGTATCATATGTAATCATTTGACTATAGGATAACATCTCCACACTTTGATGCCATGTATGTTAGAAACATTTCATGGTCTGGCCTTTAGATGTTCTTTGGGTGTGGACTGATGCACTCAATAATCAAGTGTGAAGCAAGATATGATCCGTCGGTCTGTATGTATGTATACCATAAGGGTTTAGGTATCCATGTGAGTAAAGTCATGATTCTTAAAGCTTTGTCCAAATTCGATCATATAGAGTGGATCGCATCAGTTATGAAGAATCGTGGACATGTCGACATGAGATTTGCACCTCAGAAACTTGATAGTGTATTTTATGTTTCCTAAGCACAACTCGGATAGCTTACGACGAAGGTATTGTTAAACATATGTGATGACCTCGACTTGTATAGTTCAAAAAGGTCGTTCATATTCTTCGCGAATTCGGAGGTGGCCGAATTGCGTACATATTATCTAAGCTTATATGACGAACGTGTCTGAACTTAGAGAGTCCCAATATGAAGTGTACTTGTTGATAATTTGGGTAGCCAAATAATTTTGATAAAAAATAATATTCGATATTATAATTATCAACTAAGATAATCAAGTGTTATTGGATAACATTGATTATTTACTTTGACCTAATTGAATTAATTCAATAATTACACAATGGCTTAATTATAAAATCATAATTATCTCTACCATTTGAGGATATTATGGTAATTGTAAGTATGTAATAATATGTGGTTTTGCCTTGATTTAATTGGATTAAATCAAGTGACAAACATTGAACTAATCCATTTCTTAATCATTGTCTTGATTTAATTGGATTAAATCAAAATGGTAGACAATGAAGATTAGTCATACCTAATTATACATATTTGTACAAATTAGATTAAGACCACATAAAAGTTGATTACAACTTTTATTAATTAAAAATTGCTTAAGTTTTGCTATAAATAGCAAGCTTTAGGAAGGTTTTAATTAAGCAAAGTAAAAGTTAGAGAAAGCAAAATGCAAGTAATTCTTGGAAAAATAAGCCTAAGTTAGAGAAGTGTTTAAAGAAGTTTTGTGAGGTCTCTACAACATTTCATCTATGAGAAATCAAGATTGGATCTTGGAGTGAAGTTTGTTAGCATTGGAATCAAGATTGGATTTTAGAGTGAAGCTTGCAAACCTTGAAATTTCTCCAACCATTTCAACAAAGGAGAAATAGATTTGATCATTATATCAAGCTTACTAGGTAATATTTGAACTTCTCTTAACCTATGTTCTTCATTAATGAGTTTTCATTAGTGAGACATATAGTGATGAATTATGTATTGGATGCATGATTACATAGTTTAAAGTTGAAATAAGGCTAATGAATTGTGTTAGGATGCTTTGGAAGTATAAACACAATATGCTTGTAATTGGGTCAAAATATTTATGTTAGACATAAACATAAAATTAGAGTTTGGAACTCTAGATTAAAGCTTAGAGTTATAGTTACCATTCTAGAATCACTTGACCACCTTTGGGTGAACTAGAATTGTTCATGAGTCATTTCATTGTGGGATTCTATTTTGGGTTGTATTTTAATTCAAAGAAATGCATTTATATATATATATATATATTTGTTGTAAAACATTTGTTGTGGTTGGTTTTGAAATTAAAATTATTTTGGATGATTTTAAAAGTGTTTAAATTTTAAGAAAATTAAAAAAAAAGACCAGGTACTAAATCCCGAGAGTGTTGCGTTGCAGCGCATGCTGCGCAGGCAAGCAAGTTGCGCATGCATGCAAGCTATGCATGCGCAAACAATCAATTTGCTTGCGCAAGCGATATGTGCGCAAGGTCCAATTTTTATCCCATTTTGGTTTTTCCGGACCTCGATTTATCTCCGATTTTTCCCTAAACACTCAAAATAGAATATTGTATTTCATTAAATTTTTTAAATTACACCCATACTTCATATCCACAGGTTAGACCCACTTTAAATGCACGGGGCACCGATCCGACCCTATGGGTTCCACCATCGCCCCAATAGTTGGTTGACAGTTAGCTATTTTCTTTTTGGGTCTTTTACTGTAGGCTTTGTATTAGATAGTATTTTGTCATGGAATGCCAAATGAGGAGATTTGTTAGTTCCATTTTTATTGGTAATGTCCGTAACAAAACAAGTTCAATTGAGTTGTAATAAGTCTTGAAGAACTTGGAACAATTGGACTGGTATTTGGCAAAGCTGTGAATGAAAATCAGATATGTGTTAGTGTTGTATTCGTTAAAGCGTTCGAACGCATGGCGTTAGTGTCACGTTCGTTGTTGGGTTCGAACGAAACTTGGCAGAATGTTCTCGTGCTTAGTACGTCCTTTATGCGTTCGAACGAAACATTCTAGAGAGCAAACGTTCGAGTTGCGTTTGAGTATGCGTTCGAACGAAACCTTTCAGAGAGCACGCGTTCGAGTGACGTTCGAATGTCCGTGCGGAACTGTATTATTTTGGACGCGTTTTTAACCTATTTTGCTATTGGGAAGCCTCTCTTTTTGACCTACCTATATAAACACATTATAGCCACCTCCCACAAGTGTTGAAAACATATTATCTTGAGCCTAAACTAATTCTTAGCTTTTCAACCTACTTGTTCTCATCTTGAAGATTTCCTCGTTTTATTTTCTTCTATATTTTAGTGAGATCGTTCTTTGATTTACCATCAACACAATCAAACCCAATTTCTCAACCCTTCAGAGTTCTCAAGGAGGAAGATTGGTAGTCAGAGTTCCGGTGTGCTTGCAAAGTTGATCCGCTCAGAGACTTCAGAGGTTCTAAATAATACCGTGGGGTACGGGTTCGATGAGTTCTTCGAGTTCTTGCAGTCTATAGGTACTAGAGTCGGTGGAGTTGTCACCATAGGTCTTTTACTATCGCTGTAAGTATTTCTCTATTATAGTGGATTTTGGGCTGGTAGCCGAGATACCCAGAGTAATTTTTTACTCGCACAAGTTTTCCACTTCGTCACCAAAATATTTGTGTTGATTTTATGTGATTGATTTATTTACTGCATTGTTTTTATTTGTGTTGAATTATAATTGTTAAACTTAAGAGTGTTTGTTAATTTAATTAATCCATAAATTTGATATGTGGGATCCACCCACATAATAATTAGCACTTTTCGATATCAACCATTGATTTTAACAGTTTTCGAAAGTAATTTCACCTCGATCAACTTTGTGAAGGGAGACATTTAATTTAAAAAAAAAAAACCAAAACAATTCACTAAGAATTTGTCCAACATAACTAGTGAAAACGGTGCTTACAATGAATAAAATAAAAGATACAGAATCAAGAAGCATGGATGGTCACATTGGTTGTTTTTTTGTAAGTCGTCCACAAGGATCTTAATTATTATTGTATATTTTTTTGAAGGGTTCAGTATATGCAAATTGGCAACATTTATTTATTTATTTATTTTAAAAAAAAGCCTGCGGCATTGATCATACTATGTAATAATATTATATTGAAGGTTCAGTGTATGCAAGCCAATATATATATATATATAAATATATATAATAAGTTGGAAATTAAAGTGGCATAACGTTGAATTAATGGTATAATAAATCTTGGTCTTTTTCAACGTAAGATCCCATTGTTTAGGCCCCCTATTAAATCTCATATTTTTGAGCTATTTTCATTAGAGTTGATTCATCTATTTGTTATTTCTAATGTCAACATGTACTCATAATCATACTCAGTAGTATTATTCTATTGTCCCACAAGGTGTTGAATTACATAGTATTATTTAAGACTTAATTGACATTAACAGTTCATTAATATTGTCGACTTTGTCACTTTAGGGTGATCCAAATTCACCTTTGAAGACACCGAGTCTTTTAGACTTTGTTCTTGACATGAGTTCAAATCCATTCAAAACTTGTACTATTTTGGGTATCGGGGAATATGTATAACGAAGATATTATTCATTTTGATAGTTAAGTTGGCACAACTTCGAATTCCTCACTTATGTGATGATCCGAGCCATCAGTAAAATATTATCCTATTTAACGATTTAAGATGACCCAATTTCAAAGTCTATTCAAAACTTTGATATTGGAATGGGCTAAGTCCATAAAAAACGTCTATTTTTTTTTGTATCAAAATATACAGTAAAGTTATTATTTATTTTGGCAGCACCAAATCCAAAGCAATGGTGGAAATGCTCTCTCTTTGGTAACCGAGAGTAAACGAAAATTACCACCTACTTTGATAGAAAAGACAAAACTTTTAGACGACATTGATATTTCACAAAAACACAGGGAGGTGTATGAAAAACCGCTTCAAAAACTGGCCAGATTCCTAAATATTGGAAAATTACTCTTCATGAGTCAACGAGTTCATTCAGAACCCAAGAATAAAGAATGTATCAGTCCCTTGCAAAGTAACCTAACAAATAAAAAGGCTACGGACCAATCAGCGTCGTGTGGACGAGAATTCGGGATTTCGGCTCGCCCCCAAAATCACATTTTTAAATAAACATTAAAAACTTCTCAAATCAAAAAAATAAAAAAATAAAAAAAAATAAAAAATAAAAACAGAATATTACGATTACGCCACCAAATATAAATTTCAATCTCTCTCGCTGTCCGACAAATCGAAGAGAAAAGGAAAGAAAAGGAAAAAGCTTTTTACATACAATACCAGAGACGCTTCTTGGATTATGGCGGTTTCTAGGGTTTTGTGAAGAAAAGTATCAATGGAAATGCCCGGTAGACGATCCAACTACTCTCTCCTCAGCCAGTATCCGGACGATCAGTTATCCGTTGGTATGACATCGTTTTACGAGTCTCCCTACGCCGATGGCAAAAATAATAAATTGAAAATCGATAGAGCTTTAGACTGGGATACTATCGGCGGCGGCGATCATAAATGGAGTCAACAGTCAAACCGATTTGGAAACTTGTACTCGTCATCGATCGGAGGTCTTCATCGCCAATCTAGCGGGAGCAGCTTCGGAGAGAGCTCGCTTTCGGGAGAATGTTATGTTCAGAGTTTGTCTGGCGCGGCCGGCAATGAGATCGATTCGTTTGGTGACGTGTTCAAAATTGGAGGCGGTGATTATAAAGCGAAGCCGGCGGTGACGGATGTCTCCTCGTCGGGGAAAAGCTGGGCCCAGCAGGCTGAAGAGAGTTACCAGTTGCAGTTGGCCTTGGCACTGAGGCTTTCGTCGGAAGCCACTTGCGCTAATGATCCGAATTTTTTGGATCCAGTTCCTGATGAGTCCGCGTTAAGGTCTGGGTCTGCAAGTTCACCAGAGGCCATTTCACATCGATTTTGGGTGAGTTTTCACTGTTAACAGTTGCTTTTCACTTTAGATCATGAAGATTTAAGTTATTTTTGGAGCAACTTAATTTTACTGTTTGTGAAATGAAATGTAGGTAGTACGAATTGAGTGCTCAGTGATGGTTGTAGCTAGGCATCTATATTGAGACTGAAAATCTGCAGCGGACATGAAATGATCATTGTAATTATTCCTTGGATTTTGTTGCATGGTTATTTAACATTTTTAGTAATTGGAGTTGCAATTTTCAAAATGAATGCATTTCATAGAAGTTGGAGATAGTATACGAAGGAAAAGATGAGATTTGAGAGAATTCGTTTGAGAAGATGCTATCTTGAGCAAAATTAATTATTAATATCACTTGTTGGATTGTTGCTTATGATGAAAATGGATGAGGAGACATTGAATATACAGAGGCAAAACGAGCATGGATTAATGGTAGATGTGGTATGTGTTGTGTGTTGATCAAAATGCCCAAGAGAGATCCATCTTTATAATAGAAGTTATGCCATGAATTCTTTTACTTGATTGTCATTAAAACCATTCAGAAGACAAAAGAATCTGATTTTGGTATCTTAATAAAAACTGTTGAAAGAAAAGTGTTATTTTATTTTAAGAAATTGATATGTCTGGCTAACATTTCCCATGCAACCCGTGGGAGTGATTTCATAGATAGATCCCATCTTCTAATATATACCTAGCAACTTGTCATGGGATCCTCTCTCTCTCTCTCTCTTATTGTTATATTAATAATTATAGGATTAAATAGATTAAGATTCATTTTGGAGTACAGGCTGTTCCACAAATATAGTACGGATAGAAAATGGAGAAATATAATAGAAAGGGGGTGCTGTAGATGAATCCAATGAGAAACAGGAAGAAATAGGGGGAAATTTAGTTTAGGCAGACATAAGAGGGATAAATAAAGAAATATATGGGAGAAATTATACTCTTCCATTCAATAATCATCAAGTCTGCTTGAAATGAAAAGCAAGGCCCTATTTAGCGTCCAAACGGTAAACTAAACGGGAACTCAAAATTTTATATATGCAATATAAAACCTACTCAATTAAGAAAACTACTTAAGGAAATAAATAATTTATTAACACATGACTTACGTTCAATAATATTTGCAAAAAATAAAAATCTAAATAACTTATGCCCACAAAGATTCATTGTGTCCTCAATTGATATGTGGGTGAAGGTATATGGTGTGGGTTATGTTATTGTTTGGGGCGGTTTAACATTGTAGGATGACAACGGAAAGGAAAGCATAGAATATTGTTGAATGCATGATCTATCCTAATTGCTTCCAAGGGATTATGCAGCTTGAGTGTAGTTTTAGATCCCCTATTAGGCTATTACACTACGCTATGCCGTTATGAGAAGATCCCTATTTAAAACAGAAAAATGTCATGAAGGTGATAAGTGGCTGGATATGCGCTAAATTGACTTGGATATGGGTGTGTATTTGGTCATTGAATTTATTTGTACTATGTTGATTTTCCATTAATTTGATGTGTTGGTTGGTGTGCCCGTTTCTTGTTGACATGGGTGTTTTAGGATGAGGCAAACAGTTCAAATAAACTTGGGGGCTTGAGTTAGATACAACTTCAATTTGGGGTTTGCTTAATAGGTATTATACATGTCGGCATTGTATCCAGAATAAGCCTAATTATAATATTTGGTGTAGTTGGATTAAGTTTCATTTAACAGTATGCAATTACAGGTAAAATGTTTCAGTTTTTCATTTTCATCCTACATTTTAACCAACCAGAAAGAGGATATCAATTGTTTATTTTATCTTATTATTTACATATATTTCAAGTTAAAAATTTATTGCCTTGTTAATGTACTGTGCTTCAGGTAAATGGATGCTTATCATATTTCGACAAAGTTCCTGATGGATTTTATCTAGTTCATGGAATAAATCCATATGTTTGGACTGTATGCACTGATCTGAATGAGAATGGTCGTATTCCATCAATTGAATCACTACGATCTGTTGATCCTAGTGCTGATTTCTCTATTGAAGTGGTTTTGATTGATCGCCGCAGCGATCCTAGTTTAAAGGAACTCCAAAACAGAGTTATGAACATTTCTTGCACTTGTATAACCACACAAGAGGTTGTTGATCAGCTGGCAAAGCTTGTCTGCAATCTCATGGGGTAAGTTGCTGAACACCTAATATTCACATGTTAGTAGAACCTGTCAATATTATTGCTTATAAAGCTTTTATTGTTATCAAAAGGGGTTCAGCTTCTATGGGAGAAGATGACTTTGTTCCCATCTGGAGGGAGTGCAGTGATGATATAAAAGATTGCTTAGGTTCTGTAGTGTTTCCTATAGGTAGCCTATCTATTGGCCTCTGCAGACATCGAACTTTATTATTCAAAGTAAGATCCCAATCTCATCTGACATTTTATTATACTTCACTTCAATAAGATGTTTTGAACTTTTCTGTTATTGACGCTATGTTAACATATTCATTGATTTGAATTATTTTTCTTTCTGATACACATGGTCGAATCCGTTCTGTTTTTGTTGGATTTTCTGATGCTCTTGCTGAATTTAAGAGTGTAGATTTTTCATGGTTTATATGGTTTTCTTCAAAATATAAAAGGATTCAAGCAGAATATTGATATTATTTGTGCAGGTTCTTGCCGATGCAATTGACTTACCATGTCGAATTGCAAAGGGTTGCAAATATTGCGATAGGGAAGATGCTTCCTCTTGTCTTGTTCGATTTGGTCTTGACAGGTGTGTTTACTGTCAACTGTGGTATCTGTAAGTGTTGTAAATTAGTTAATCAGTAGCGTTTTACATTGTGACGAACTTTGTTAAAAAAAAGTGATTTCTAATTAACATGATAGCTTTAAACATCAGACATTTTTGTGGTGCTGTCATATTGAAGTGTTAGTAAAAGTCACAGGCATCTAATGAAGTATATTATCTGATTTCAGGGAGTATCTAGTTGATTTGATGGGGAAGCCAGGTCACTTGTGCGACCCTGATTCCTTGCTCAATGGTCCTTCTTCCATCTCAATTGCTTCACCCTTGCGTTTTCGTCGACTCAGACAAGCTGAACCTACCATTGATTTCAGGTTGCTGGCCAAACAGTATTTTTCAGACTGTCAATCTCTAAATCTTGTATTTGAGGAGGCATCAACAGGTAATTTCTTTATCTTTTTCGTTTAAAAAAAACAGCCACAAAATAGAATATTTTTTATGTTAGTTGTTTCTTGTCATTTTCTTTTATCATTTTGCTAAGGCACTTACTTTGGCCAATAGATTATACAAACGAAATAGTTCTCTCCTATCCCATGAACATCTCGTGTTTGTTGTGAGAAGGATTTGATCTAAAAATAATTTGCGTGATGTGTCTGATGACAAATGACTTTACTAGCTAAGATAGTGATTTTATTTCAAAAATTCAAAATGTGACATTACTTAATTTTGTACTGAACTTAGTATTGTCAAGTTACCACATGACCCAAAATTTTAAGCTAACAGGCAAGGACCCACAATAGTTTTTAAGCTTTTTCTCATGCAATGCCTTGGATCAAGTCCATAACACAGCAAATATATATGTAGATACTAATGCTAATACCAAATAAAATGCAGACACTTGGAATGCTAGACCTCGTGGGTTAAACTGTCCTTCATACCATGTTAATTTAACACTCAACTGAAAAGCGCAAGTTGGTGAGGCTTGACAATTGTTAAGCTCTAACGAGTACCACAATCCAAAAGGAATACCTTGGCTCTCATGGTATAATTGTGGCTAGATATAACTTAAAGACTTTATCTAACTTGGCAGTGTGAGATTCTGCCAAGTCCTTCCACAACATCTCCATTTATACTTGTCCTCAAGTGCATATCTGATGACCTTACAGCTCAAGACATGTTGTTGAAGACTTGTGGCTTAATAGTGTCTGTTTTGACTGTCATTCCGGCACTCTGCTTATAACAAATGGCAACAACATACCTTAAACAGCGTCCACTAACTCTCAGGGATTACTGATGCTACATGTGGCACTTGGAGTCTTGGACTCTCGTTAAACGTTTTCAGAATTCCATTACACTGTTGTCCACCATGTTTCCATATTTTAAATAACCATTTCCATTCATTGATGCTCTTCCTAGTTTATATTAGAAAGAATAATTACATGAATTAAGTGATGATTCCATGTTGTGTTAAGTTGAAGGAGGAAGTGTTTGACTGTTGCTACAATTGATTGAATTTCCTTGAGATAATTAGTTGTTAATCGGAAGCTCCAGCCTCTTTTCTTTTTGCTGTTTTTAGAATGGAAAGCCTTAGGTGAGATGGACAATATTTACCACTGTATTTTTCTCTCAAATATAATTACATACCACTGACAGCACACACAGCCAGCACACAAGATCCAATCTTTATTGAATAGGTTTAATGTCTATGTTCAGTTTATTTTCAGTTCTTTTCTCAATTCCATAGATCACAGTTTTTTTTTTTTTTTTTTCTTCTCATAAATGGTTGTGCAATGGTCCAGGAACTAAGTTGTTAACTATATTGAGTTTTGTATTATCAGGTTCTGTTGTCGAAGAAGATAATACTGAATTTTCTATGTATCGTAAGCAACCTGATAAGAAGGGGACAGAGAGAAATAATCTTGTGCAGTTTTCTAGCAATATCAGTGAATCACAGTCACCTCTTCCTCCAAAAGGAGATGATAGAGACTCTGTACTTTTTAAATCATGTATTCCTCCTACTCAGAGTATGATACACTCAATAAACATGGTTAAAGATCCAAAACATTTGAAGCATATCCAACCTATTGGGCATAGAGATGCTCAACCGCGTTTATCGTTGATTGATCAAAGGGTAGATACTTCTAAAGATTTGAGATTTACTGAGAGTAGTCAGTTGGTTCCCTGCAAACCAAGCAAGGAGTTCGCCCTTGATGTGGGAGATCTGGACATTCCATGGAATGATCTTGTCCTAAAAGAAAAAATAGGAGCAGGTATTTGTTTCCTATTGACTTCTTGAAGAAAATTTTGGAGTTAAACCATTTAGTTAATAGTTTGGATGGACTGTGTAGTTGTCTCATGCTTGCACTCCAGCTTGTCCCATTATTTTTGCAAGAGGTTGTACTAGATACTTAGATTTAAATTGGTGCATTTTCAGGTTCTTTTGGCACTGTCCACCGTGCTGACTGGGATGGATCGGTAAGCTATTCTTAGTTGTAGCTATGTTGTTGAAACTTGTATGCAATGTTCTAAAAAACGCTAAGTGGTAGGCGTATGGTGGGGGAGTGCTTAGGCCTTCTAGGCGCTGCCTAAAAGGATAGGTAAGGCAGTTTTATTTTTTATTCAAAAAATTGGAAAAAATAAATTTGGGGAAAAATGTATGGACCCGCCTAGAACCACTTAGTCGCCCAACACTACCTAGGAATCGTTTTCATGCATAATCGGAACGGATAGGCACCGCCTAGGCCCTTTTTTAGAATAGTGCTTGAGGTTATCATAGTTTTTGAGCTTCTATGCATATGGAAATGACATTCTCACATTCCTTGATGTGTGTGAATATTTAGTGGCAACTGAAGAAATTAGAAACTTATAAGATATGCTCATCAAATGGATCTTAATTATAGGCGAAAATAGTTGCAAAAATTCCTAATGTTTCCAGTTGCGTTCTAGATGTCAAGTGTCTGGTATATAACACAAACATGTTGGAAATGCACCCATTTACTTGACACTATCGACACCTGATTTTGGATGTTCAATGGACCTTAAAATGATGTTTTATAAATGTCTTTATAAAATATAAATGATTAATTCAATTAGCCATTTTCAAGACCCGAGAAAATGTCTGGTAGTGCTTTTTGAAAGAAGATGTCTAGAAATGAAAACAGTTGAAATAGTTTAGTATTGCATTTTTGAGAAATAGAAAGGTTATATGTTCTTTTTCTAGAATTTATGTGATTTTGGGGAATGAGTTTTGTATTTTTCATGTCCTCTTTTATCCAAATGTAGACCAAGGACATTTTTTTTTTTTTTATCTATTTTGAATCAAAATTGTCAAAGGCGTGCCTCAGAGGCGCCTAGGCATGCCTCAGGCTCAAGTTCAGATCACTGCGCCTCATGAAGAGTCAAGCGAGGCAACCTTCATCAGGCTCGCTCCTAGGCATAAAGGCCATGCCTTTGAGATGCGCCTAGGCGCTCCTCATAAAATGTATGAGAAAACCTTATCAGAAACGACCCACTAACCCGAAATCAAGTTGTATAACATTTTTTTTTTAATAAATTAGATAGGTTTTGAGCTGGGCTCTAAATTTTGACAAACACATTAATTTGTATTTTTAATATTTGTATTGTTGTAATTGTTTTCGATATGTTTTCAATGATTTCTCTTTATTATAGTTGGCCGGATACTTATACACATACACATATATATATATATATATATTTGCAATTTGCGTCTCACCTTCATCAGGCGCGCGCCTAGCCCTTAGGATCCTTTGCACCTTAGTGCGCCTTGTGCCTTTAATAACACCATTTTGAATTTATAAAGCATAAAAAGGTTTCGGAACATGTACCAAAGAATTCTTTTAACACTCTTGCTGTGTTTTGGGGCCCTACGGTTTGGCTGAGGGAAATCCATCATATAGACCAGCACCGGAATGTAGCACTATCTTAATTACCTGTAGCTTAGTATTATAATCATGTTCAACCTTCAGAATATATTTATATCAAATTTAATCAGGAGTCATGCTATGATCAAATAGTTTTGTACCCTGGTAAATTTGCATTGGGTTACCTTGAAGCTACTAAATGAACAGTTCAATTAACAATTATAATTTGTATTTACTTGTTTTGTTGTAGCTTTTACCTGATCTAGTTATTAACTTATAAACTACAAATCTTTTATCTCAAAACCAAAAAAATTTGGATATCTAGTCTATTATTCTTTTTGCATTTGCAACTGCGGCACTTTTAAATCTAAGTGAATGTTCCATCTTCTATCTTTTATTTCCAATATCATTTACAATTCAATTTCTGATATCTCTATAAATTAGATCTCTTGTAGTTTCATTCTATATCCGTTTTACTGTTGTGTTTGGTCTCTTGACATTTAATTTCAATGGTACAAAGAATTAGTGGTTAAACTCTGGTGCTGGCTTTATTGTTTACA
>SKCR01055157.1:0-45026 GCA_019454045.1 Zanthoxylum bungeanum | reverse complement strand
GCTGATTCGTATCGCGACGATAGCTTTGCTGATTTCTGCTTTCTGCGTTTCCGCTCTTCCCGCGCGCTTCCGATGCGTCTGTAAGGTCCTGAAACACGCGTAATTGCTCCAAACTTAATATTCTATTGCTCCTAATAACAAAGCACAAAATAAACTCTAATTAAGATTAAATACATGGTAATTAAGCCGAGTTAGCGATGTTCAAAGTACACTTTCATGCACTTATCACAACCCCCAACCAGTTTATTGCTAGTCCATAGCAATTCAAGCGTAAAAATAAAATAAAGTACGAACTAAATAAATAAAACTATCTAAGCCACTTTTGTAGGGATCACGATTGCATTTAGCATATGCAACAAGCCTTTAAACCCCTATGCGGCCCTAGTGGACACGTTATAGTCTTGTGAGGGCTTACACGCGACGCACCACAAACGTCATTCAAAACACATCCAAAAATAATAAAATGAAATAGTCTCAATAGTTACACATATTATTGTCCTCAAAGAATGCCTAACAATGAAATCAGAGAACTTTCAAAGTATTCAATGCAACTCAAATCCAAGTCTTTGAATAAATCATCAGACTCACAGAGTGTGTGTGAAAAGGTTCATTCACAACTTGATTCATAGGTAAGCCAACTCAATTATTTCGTTTAAAAATTGGGATCTGATGGGTTAAACCAACCTAGATATCTCAATTATGCGCTGTAGTTGCATTTCTGTGCTTAGTATGATATGATCTTTTTTTTTTTCATTTTCTTGTCTCTTTTTGTTTTTTTTTCAACTTTTTATTTATTTATTTTTTCAACACACCCACCTTTGAGGTAGCATTTCTCCTCATGGTGGTCATAATACTCGCCCATGGGTAGCTTCACGCTTATCAGTTATAGGTGGTTTAATTTCTTTCTCTAGAGACTTTTTCTTTTTATTTTTAACCATACCACACATCATAACACAAGTAAATCAGGATAGACATCTAAGCAAACAGTCATTCATCGACATGCAATTTTTTCAACTAGTCAACTTGCCAACTACTTAGGCTGTCACTGCTAAAAACCTATAGTTAAGTGCTTACGAGTCTAACCTAGATCAATTACTCAAAGCATCATATAAAAGTACAATAAAGAACTTATCGTTTCTAAGATTTCACCCTAAAGCAAACAATATCATCATTGAACTTATGTTTTACTATTAAGGACTAAAAACAAATAAAATAATTTTTTTTAATAAAATAACAAGAATAACAAGGATAACACATCCAAAACCAGGAAAACACATGATAATACCACCCCCCAACCTAAATGAAATATTATCCTCAATGTAACAACAAGAAAGACAAAAGACAAGGAAAAAGTTCACCTCACTAGAGAGTTCATGAACCTGGATAAAATATTGTGTTATCCTACAAAAGAAATAAGACACAAAACAAAACAAAAGGAATAAAAAAAGAAAAATTAAAAATAAAAATAGTTAGATAATAAATAAAAACATAAATAAATAATGTACAACAATGGGAAAAAGAAGATCAAGCCGCATATGTAGGTCAGCAAGAGGGGCATCCTTTGCTGCAGGAATCTGATTGTCCAGGAATGGTTTTAGCCTCTGTCCACTAACCTTGAACACTTTGCCATCCTTGGGATCTTCCACTTCGACAGCTCCATGGGGGAAAGCTTGCTTCACAATGAAAGGTCCGGTCCATCGGGATCGTAACTTGTCTGGGTGAAGATGGAGATGAGAATCATACAGATAGACATTTTGGTTAGACTCAAAATTCTTCCTCATATCTGCTTGTCATGGGCAGCTTTCATCTTTGATTTGTAGAGGCAGAAGTTTTCATAAGCATCATTCCGCAATTCTTCAAATTTTGTCAGGTGTAGCTTCCTTTATGTACCTGCAGCACTCATATCAAAGTTAAGAGTTTTAATAGCCCAATAGGCTCTATGTTCTAACTTAACAGGTAAATGGTAAGCCTTTCCAAATACAAGCCTGTAAGGAGACATCCCAAGTGGGGATTTGTAAGCAGTACAGTATGCCCAAAGTGCATCTGGAAGTCGTAAAGACCAATCCTTGCAGTCGAGGTTTACCGTTTTCTCCAATATTTGTTTTATCTCCCAATTCGCTAACTCTGCCTGGTCATTTGTCGATGGGTGATAAGCAGTAGAAATCTTGGGCACCACACCGTACTTGCGCATCAATGCCTCAAATGATCAATTACAAAAACGTGTCTCTTGATCACTGATAATGACGCGTGGGGTACCAAAACGTGACAATATATGTTCCTTTAAGAATTTAACCACAATAGTATTGTCATTGGCTCTGTACGCCACTGCCTCAACCCATTTAGACACATAATCTATTGCAAGAAGAATATAGAGGTATCCAAAAGAAAGTGGAAAAGGTCCATTAAAGTCAATACCCCAACAATCAAATACTTCAATGACAAGAATATGGTTAAGGGGCATCATATGATGACGTGATAGAGCACCTAATTTTTGACACCTTTCATAGGAACGAAAAAACTCATTTGTATCCTTAAATGTAGTGGGCCAATAAAAACCACACTGCAAGATTTTTGCAGCAATTTTCTTTACTGAGAAGTGGCCTCCACAAGTATGGGAATGACAAAAGGTAAGGACACTCATAACTTCATCTTCAGGAATGCAACGTCGCAATATTTGGTCAGGGCAGTATTTGAAGAGATATGGATCATCCCAATAAAAATTACGTACCTCGACCAGGAATTTACGCTTATCTTGTGCACTCTAAATGGATGGACATTCACCGGAAACTAAATAATTAAAAATATGTGCATACCATGGTGCTCGTGTGACCGCAAAAAGATGTTCATCAGGGAAATCATCACGAATTGGTGGGCCATCAGTAGAGTCGTTAAACTCCAAGCGAGATAAGTGATCTGCCACCACATTTTCAACACCTTTTTTTATCTTTGATGGTTAGATCAAATTCATGTAACAACAGGATCCCCATAATCAATCTTGCCTTAGCATCCTTCTTTGAAAGAAGGTACTTAAGGGCTGCATGATCAGTAAAAACAAGGATGGGAGAACCAAACAGGTATGCACAGAATTTGTCCAAAGCAAAGACCACAGCTAGCAGTTCTTTTTCAGTTGTGGAATAGTTCATTTGAGCACTGTTTAGAGTTCTGCTAGCATAATATACGACAAAAGGTTTCCCTTCTCGTGTTTGTCATAACACTGCCCCAACTTCGTAGTCACTAGCATCACACATAATCTCAAATGATAAATTACAGTCAGGTGGTTGCATAATTGGGGCAGAGGTGAGTTTAGTGACTAACATCTTGAAAGCATCTTCGCATTCTTGTGTCCATTCAAACAAAGAGTCTTTAACAAGGAGGTTACACAGTGGTCTAGATATCGAGGAAAATTTCTGTATAAACCTTTTATAGAAACCAGCATGCCCAAGAAAAGATCGAACATCTTTCACAGTTTTGGGTATTGACAGCTTGGATATCAACTCAATTTTTGATTTGTCGACTTCAATACCCTTGGAAGAGACAATATGACATAGAAAAATTCCCGAAGGGACCATGAAATGACACTTTTCCTAATTCAAGACGAGTCATTTTTCTTGACATATACTTCACACTGCTTCCAGATTAAGTAAACATGCATCAAAGGAATCACCAAACGTTGTTAAGTCATCTATAAACACCCTTATACACTTCTCGATCATATCACTAAAAATGCTCAACATGCATCTCTAAGAAGTGGTGGGGGCATTACATAAACCAAATGGCATGCTGCGAAAAGCATAAGTACCAAACAGACAGGTGAATGTGGTTTTTTCTTGATCTTCTAAGGAGATTTCAATTTGGTAGTATCCTAAGTAATCATCTAGAAAGCACTACCCGCTCAAGAATCTGATCAATAAAAGAGAGCGGGAAATGGTCTTTTCGAGTGGCAGCATTCAACTTCCTGTAATCTATACACATGCGCCAGCCTGTGACTACCTTAGTAGGAACTAGTTCTTCTGTCTCGTTTTGCATAACAGTAACACTTGACTTTTTGGGGACAACCTACGTAGGACTAACCTATTTACTATCAGCAATTGGGTATATAATACCTGCATCTAGTAAATTTATAACTTCATTTCTCACCACTTTTTTCATAGTAGGGTTAAGTCTACGTTGAGGGTCTCTACGAGGAATAGCTCTCTCTTCTAAGTGAATCTTGTGGGAGCAAATCAAGGAGCTGATACCTTTAATGTCTCTTATGGTCCAGCCAAGTGCTGATTTATGCTCACTTAACATATCAAGTAATTTCTTACTTTGCGGTTCACTCAGCTCTGATGAAATAATAACATGAAAGGTATCTCCCGGTCCAAGAAACGCATGCCGAAGCCTTTCTAGTAATGGCTTTAGTTCAACTGTTGGTGTTTCAACTGCAGAAGGCTTCAGTTTCTCCATTTCTCCTGGCAGAGCTTCAAACTGTGGCTGCCATACTCTTGTTCCATGTTTTTGCAAAATAGAACAGCCAGTAGAGATATCAGGAGGTTCAGTTGAGTCAAGAGTATCTAAGATGTTTGAATTGGGAAGAAGATGATCAGGAGGGTCAGAATCATGTTGAATGGGGGCTATTTCTGGCACAATTGTGTCTATCAGGTATGTCTAATGACATTCATCGTCATCTTGTGGCTGTTTCCCGACGTGAAAAATGTTCACTTCCAATGTCATGTTCCCGAATGACAATTTCATGAGACCATTCTTGCAGTTGATAAGAGCATTGGCTGTGTCGAGGAAAGGTCTACCCAAGATAAGAGGAATTTTGGATTCGATTTTAACCACAGACTGGGTATCTAAAATAAGAAAATCTACCGAGTAGTAGAATTTATCAATTTGGAGTAAGACATCCTCAACTACCCCCCGTGAAGTTCTGACAGAGCGATCAACTAGCTGCAAAACTACTGATGTAGGCTTAATCACTCCAAGACCCAACTACATATAGATGGAGTAGGGCATGAGATTAACACTCGCGCCTAAGTCTAATAATGCCTGACCTAACTCATATGTACCAATATGGCATGCAATGGTGGGGCAGCCCGGATCTTTGTATTTTGGTGGGGCATTTTGCTCAATCACTGCACTTTCTTGTTTTTTCAGGAATGCAGTTTTCTTCATGTGATGCTTCCTCTTCATGGTGCATAGATCCTTCAAAACCTCCGCATAAGTGAGAACTTGTTTTATCACATGTAACAATGAAAAGTTAATCTTTACTTGCTTAAGATTCTCTAGGATCTCAAAGTTTGGGTCTGCAGCTCTGGTAGTGGGCCTAAAGGCTTGAGGAAATGGTAGTATAACCAGGATATGTGTCATTTGTTCTTCCTGAGGGGGATTGTCACTACTATCCTTAGTGGCACCTGCAGTGTTGGAAGTGTCTTACATCCCTACCTCATTTCCACTCACAGTGATTATGACATTAACACCTTTTACATTGTCTCTCTCATGATCAGCCTGTGCCATGTGTTGTCCTCGTGGGTTAGGTTGAGCTTGAGATGGGAATTTGACTGGTTCTTTCACACTTAAGGCATTAGTCAATTTGGAGACTTGGCTCTTAATCTCCTTATTCTCCTCAGCCATTTGGGTCATTAGTGACTTACACTTCTGATTGGTTTTGCTATGGGTCTCCACAAATGCTTGCATATTATCCTATAAGGAATTCCTAGGAATAGTAGGTGTGTGGTATTTGGGGAGCATTATAACCTCTAAGTTGCGATGTCTAACTTGGCTGATGAGACTCTTGTTTCCAACTAAGGTTGGGATGGTTCCTCCAACCAGGGTTATAAGTGTCCGAGTAAGGTGTATAAGGCTTTATGTACATCCCTAATGCATTGCATTGGTCCTCATATGCTCCTCTTATCTCACCATTTACAGGGTAATCTTGTACCAAATGATCAGTCCCCTTGCACACAAAACATACCTCTTAAGGTTCTAACTGGGCTACTGCATGCATAGTCTTGCTTTCTTTGGCTATTAAGGTTCCCATCTATCTAGTTAATAGTTCAACTTGTGCCTTAAGGCTATCCTCTTTCCTGAAGTGATGTATGCTTCTACTAGAAGGGGTGGTGTGTGTCCTATCAGTACTATCCATGGCATTAGGTCCAGTCTATGTGTGAGATTTCTCAGCTAGTTCATTTAAGTACTCGAATGCCTCATCAGGGTCTTTTCGGATGAACTCACCATTGCACATTGTCTCCACGAATTGACACTCTCTAAGTGTTAGACCGTCATAAAAATAACTTACTATGCGCCAACTCTCATAGCCATGGTGAGGGCAACTAGCTAACATTTCCTTATACCTCTCCCACGTTTCATAAATGGTCTCACTGTCCTTTTGGGATAAGGTGGAGATTTATCTTTTCAAGGCATTAGTCTTATGGTATGAGAAATATTTATTGAAAAATGCATAGGTCTTCTGCCAATTCTCCCAGTAACTGCTCTGTCTCTTCTTCCTTAGGCGAAATATTGCTTCAGTCTGTCCACGTTGATCGGCTCGGTGAACTCGTTCCCTTCCAAGTCTGACAGTCTCACTGCCCCATTTCCCATTACTTTCTGGACTATGTAGGGTCCTTCCCAATTGGGTCTGAACTTTCCTCTCGGGTCTGTTGTCGATGGCTTTGACTGCTTAAACACCAGATCACCCTTCCTGATCTTGGTAGGACGCACCTTCTTATTGAATGCTCGAGCTAACCTCTTCTGGTATATCTGCATATGATGCAAGGACTTCATCTTATTCTCATCCATCAATGATAACTATTCAAACCTCTGCGAGGCCCATTCTTGTTCAGGCAATTCTGCTTCTGCTAATACTCGCATGGGCTGTATCTCAACTTCCACTGGTAATACAGCTTCCATTCCGTAGACCAAAGAGTAAGGCGTGGCTCCTGTTGCCGTTCTTACCAAAGTTCTGTACCCCCACAGGGCATATGGTAGCTTATCAGTCCAATCTTTGTAATTCTCTGTCATCTTGGCTAAAATCATCTTTATTGTTTTATTGGCAGCCTCGATTGCCCCATTTGCTTGCGGCCTCTAAGGTGACGACTTATGATGGCCTATTCCGTACTTCTGTAACATCACATTTATTTCTCCTTGAAACTAGACTCCATTGTCCGTGACCACGTGGTGTGGCATACTATATTGACAAATGAGATTCCGAGCTTTGAACTTTGCCATTTGCTTTGCTGTAACATTGCAGAATGACTCGGCTTCCACCCTTTTTGAAAAGTAGTCCACTGCCACTACTATGAAGTGATGTCCATTCGATGCGTTCAGTCGAATCTCTCTGATCATATCAATTCCCCATGCTGAGAAAGGCCATGGCTCTAACAGCCCATGCAACTCTGTGTGCGGTAAATGATTCAAGTTACCATGCACTTGACAATCATGACAATGCTTTACCAGCTTCGCGCAGTCAGCTTCCATGGTCGACCAGAAAAAGCCTTGTCTTACTATCTTACGAGACAGATTCAACCCATTCATATGCGGTCCACATACACCAGCATGTACTTCTTCTATTACCTTCTGAGCCTCTTCTTTTCTCAAACACTTCAGCTGAATACCATTTGACTGTCTCTTGTACAATTCTCCTTTCAAACTTACATACTGAGGAGCCAATTTCTGAATGGCTATTCTATCATTTCTGCTCGCTTCCCCTCGGAGTTCCCCATGTTCTAAGTACCGCTGGATATCATGATACCAAGGTTTTCCATCGTTGATCTCTATTTCCAAGATTCTCTCTATCTCATAAACAGGTTTACTCGCTGTTGTCAACACCAGTGGTCTCATCACCAATTTCTCCAGATTTTCCCAAGTTGCGGCTAATGTTGCCAATGCATCTACCATCTGATTCTCTTCTCGCGGCAAGTGCTGGAATTTACAGTCAGGGATAACATGTGCCAGATTTCTGAGGTAAAACAAGTAAGGCTTCAACCGTTCTTCTTTTAACTCCCATTATCCTTGCATCTGTCGAATTACCAACATTGAGTCTCCGTAAACTTCAACGTTCTTAGCCTTCAAAGTTATCAGTGCCGTTAGTCCGAAGGCGTACACTTCATACTCAGCCATGTCGTCATCAAAGACAGGGTTATCATCACTCAATTTGTTCGGAGGTTCCCCACACCTCTCATTCTCAGAGCCTCCCCCAGTGTGGGGCACGACCATATTGGCCACAGCGGCGGTCAAAGCTTGCAGTTGCTAGGTAACCTTAGTGAGACTAGTCTCCAGCTGATCCATACGAGATCCCTTGTTAATTGATTCGCTCATGTTTGCTAACGGATTTTTGACGAGTCTTCTCTCTTACCCCTAACCCAACAGATATCTATGATGGCTTTTAAGACACAAAGGGTTAACATGATGCGTGTATGCATGAGATACCTGAGATGCGTGTGATGTATGAGATATATAAGTCGGCCCATTATCATTTTAAAGCATTCAATCATACTATTGCACGGTGCAAACTTGTCCAGTTGAAAAGGCCCGATAGGTTTAAACTTTTGCGATAACATGGCTAAACAACTTCAAATGATAAAAAGCCTAAAATCAAGATGACCTATTGGCATTTCAGAAGCTTTTGGCCCAATTGCCATAAAGCACGGACTCGTCCCAGTTTAAATGGCCCAACAACCCCATACCTCATGACAAAAGGTCCAACTGAATCCAAATGACGACGGTCCTAAACGCAAGCATAACAAAATAGTTTCTATTGGTCCTACAACTATAGTTCATATGCGGGTTTATGGGGATGTAGACAAAGGCTCCCGCTGACGAAGGATTGCCCACAACTAGGACTCCCCACTCAAGGGTTCGAGCGACCAAGTGAGCACACCTTTTTTATACCTTAAGGTACGTGCCAACGAGTTATGGTGTATGACTGACTGTCAAATGGATTTCCTATTGTAGATTCCAAGAGGGAGGGTGGAGTAAACTCTCTTAAATACCCAAGCCTCTTAGGCTCTTATAGCCTTGGTGACAGGAATAAACAACAAGTCCTCCAAATTAGTCCATCATGGTAAGCTACGAGTAAATGGTTATCTAGGTGCCTTCACAGCTTTTCCTTATAAAAAGGTAGTGAATGAAGGAAGACACCAAACCACCACCGAGCCTTAATTATGCCTTTGATTAAACCCCTTCAACCCACGGTAGACACGGTTAACTAAATCACATATCACAATCATTACAAGACATTATTTCGGGGCCAATTCTCTATCCCCAGTGGAGTCGCCAGACTGTAGGACACAGAAATCGGTGACACTGTTCTAGGCTCGCGGCCTAGTTGGGAGTACAGAATAGCCCACGGGGGAACTAAACCGGAGAAATAATATGGAGTCGCCACCTGGTGTGAACCGGGAAAATGATTTAAGGCCGCACTCACCACTCACAAGGGAAGACCTCAAACCGTTGGGTTCAGAATGGTCCCTTACTTATGCCACTTGTAATGAAAAGATTTGTGCAATAACTTAACCGAGTCTACGCAACATATTCAAGAATAACCTATACCTAATTTGCATTCAAGAGAATAAATCCTATGTCTAAGTTTGCATGCTTTAAAAATAAGTCATCATAACGGCAAACATACGATATCACACAATAATCTCATATGAGCATGTTGAATTATCAAACATGAAAAATAAATAACAACTTAAACGTAAACATAAATTAAACTCCTATTGCGAAAGTAAATAACTAAATCAGGCACAAAGAAATAACGTACTAATGGCTAAATCATGCTTAAGAAATAAATAACATACTAGACTAAATCATGCTCGAACACAAGGTTGGATGAAACGAAATATGTGTGTCTCTCAAGTGGTACGTGGCATTGTATCCCAAGTACAAACCGCAATACCGTCCATTCGGATTCGGCTACGAAATTTACATCCGGGTTTCCATCTGATATACCGCAAGAGAGAACACATATTCCGTTCATCCGGAAATCACATCATGCACCAATCCACAATACTCATGCGAAATAAAGTAATAAAATAACTAAAAGTAATAAATAAAATGGGTGTCCTCAGGTCTAACCTCTTTTGTCGTCTCTCGAAAGCGCGTTACATGGCCTTCAGAAGGGTTGATGCTTCGCAACTCATCGGGTTCACTGGTTCAATATTTTTTCTGGTCACAGTATTGGCTTACTGGTTTGCGGAAAATAAGGGATTGTTTTGCCGGGATTTTATGCGTGAAGGGTTGTTAAAGGCAGTGAGTGGGGCTTATGTGAAGCGGGGTTTATTGCAGGCTGTGAGTGGTTTGTGTGAAGCGGTGAAAGGGGTTTTGTGAGCTGTGTGCGTGAAGGATTATGCGTGAGTGTGGCTTTGTACGTGAAGGGGCAGGTGGCGTGAAAAGGGTTTTGAGTGAAGTTAGGGCTGCTACGTGAATAGGCAGGTGGCGTGAGTGTTTGCTGGTCACGGACGTGAATGGGCAGGTGGCGTGATGAGTGTTTTGAAGGTTGTACGTGACTTATGCGTTGAGGGGCTTACGCGTTGAGTGGGGTGATGGCTGCTTGAAGGTTGCCGAATGCTGTGTGCTTGCTAGGGTTTATTTTTTTGTGTTTTGTGAGAATGAGTTAGGGGTTTGATGTGTTGGTGAAGGCTTCTTTTTATAGGCAAAGGGATAGGAGCTATCCTTGTCTAAAAAAGGGAAAGGATTTGTGTAATTATTGGAGATATTTTTAATTAGTGTGTGATAAGGAAAAATCTTTTAATTTAGGGAAGTGATTTGATTTAATTTGATTTCTTCTCTTTTAGTTAGGGATATGATTTGATTTAATTAGGAATGGGAACCATGAGATTTCTTTAATTGAGGAAGGGGATTTGGCTTTATTTATGCATGTGTTTAATGTGTGTTTTTGGTTAATTTAGAAGGCTATGGGCGTGTACTTAGGTTTTGGGCGTGTGGGCTTGGTCCATTTGGGCTTGGTGTGTGACTTGCGGGGGTTTGGGCTAAGGATGTGTTTTGAAACAGAGGTCCAACAAGCGAACCCGAAGCTAATCCAGCGAATTAAATCCAACAGAAATGTCAATTCTTGACTCTTCCCTTCCGAAGTCCGTTTCTCGCGGCTTCCACAATTAAAGAGGTAATGTCTCTATGCGAGACTCATCATCGGGTCTTATATGCAAAAATACAGTGCCTACAGATAGTCAATGATTCGGCCTTCCTGGAGTCAGGCCTCATTCGGAGTGCACCCCCACAGGTGTCGGGGCAACTAGGTAGATTCTCACTGACTTTCTAACTGATTCCTTGTGTACTTTAACTCGCCAATGACTTGAAACCATCCGAGTTCCGAATTGACCATGCTTTTGCCTTATACTTTGCAGGAATTTCGAAGCAGCCCAATGTTCTTGACAGAATTAAAGGTCTGGCGAAGAAACCCGGTCCGGGTGAAGCCGGAGCTCTCAGAAGCGATTGACCACTCCGATTCCCACGGAGGACAAGAGAAAAAAAAATTGCTTGGCCAGCGGTACACCCTGTACTTTCTACAATAAGGGTGGTACCAAGTACAACTGTCCGACCTTCATCTGGGTCCTTCAAACCTTCGAGCAAACATCGTCATCTGTCTGGAGACGTAGCGGCCGATCCTAAGGAGGAGGAGGAGGAAGAGCAGCCCCTGAGGAGGAGGTCTATTGCTCGGGAGGAGAGGCGAGCTGCTGAGGCTCCTCCAAGTTTCGGAAAGGGTGTTGCGGCGCTGGGGGTGGATGATCTTAGCAATAAGGTCCGATAGGCCACTTCTCATCTGATGCCTTCCTTCAATCAGCTAGCCGAAGCGGTGCCCCTATAGAAGATCCTGTAATACGAGGACATCTCCCCAGAGGAAGTGATTTCCCATCTCTCCTTCCGAATTACCGAGGTAGACTTTTTCCTTTGCTCCCGCACTATATTTATACTTGTTTTCTAACCTCTTTTTCTTTTTTTTTGCAGGACAACTATGTGCTGGCTCGAAATAAGGACCTGCTTATGAGCCTTCTGTCTGAAGGGAGTCAGGTGCAGAGGCTCCAAAGCCAACTTTCAGAAAGGGAGGCCGAGCTAGCCAAAAACGATGAGACAATCAAAACTCTTGAGCAGACTGCCGAGGTCTTTTCACTGAACGAGTCTCTTCGTAATGCCTCGGCCCTGGCCAGGAAGAACGCAGAGGCCGCTCAGGAAGAAAACAAACACCTGAGGTGGGAGGTGGCGAGCGTTGAATCCAAGCTGAGGAAAATGACCGAAGAGAGAGGTCAGGCTCGAGATGAGCTGAAAAAGAGGGAGGCTGAACTGGAGGGCGATCTGGATAGTGCCTAGCTCAAGGGGATCGGCTACTACGCCAAGATTGTCCCAATCCTGATGCCCGAGGTTAACATGGAACCAATCCACGTAGCCATCCGCTTCTGCAAAGCGGAACTTTCTGAGGATGAGGCCCGGGAATTACTTGCCCTCCCATCGGAGGAAATTCAGGACCCAGAGCCTATCTCCACCGTGCCCATGCCCCCGGCCCCTGAGGAGGTCCAGCCTGAGGCACTCACTCCTGCCCCTGAAGCCGAAGTTACCGAAGCCCCTCATATTTCGCAGGCTGAAGCTGAGGTTTCTTTTGCCGAGCCCGTGCCTGACTGCCTTCCATCCGGGCCTGCTGAAGAAGAAACAAACTCCCATGTGTGGCCTGACTAGTAAAGGGTGACCCGAACGGAGCCCTATGTATTTTGAAAACAATGCACTCCTTTTGTAATTGTAACTTTTTTCTTTACTTCCTGCCTTCAGTACTTCGAACTTTCTAACTTGTTTTCCCAAATCCGGATGTGATCTTGTACCCGACCAATTCTAGTCTGTCTATGAGGGGATAGTTTGTACCCCAGCCGAAATCAAATGCATTCGGTGGGACGTAACTAGACCCCGAGCTGAGAAGAACACTTGGCTCTGAGGGAATGTTACGTCCTCAGGCCAATGAGATGGACTCGGTGGGATATAGCCCGATCCCGAGCTGAGAAGAACACTTGGCTCTCGGGGAATGTTACGTACCCAGGCCAATAAGATGGACTCAGTGGGATGTAACCCGACCCCGAGCTAATGGAACAATAAGGCCTCAGCGGAACGAATCCAGCCCAGAGCTGGTGGGACATAGCATCGGTGGAACAAATCCAGCCTCGAGCTGGTGGAAAAAAGCAGACTCGACAGAACGAATCCAGCCCCGAGCTGGTGGAACAATACAGACTCGGCGGAATGAATATAGCCCCGATCTGGTGGAACAATACACACTCGGCGAAACGAATCCAGCCCCGAGTTGGTGGAACAATACAGACTCGACAGAATAATAACTCGGGGGCCCCGAGGCAGCGTCCTGCCTGGTGCCTCCCAAAACACAATTCTAAATCTTACAACTCAGTGTCCCGGCTAGCCGGGTTACGGATCGATGAGCGACCGATACCTTGAGGGCAGAAACCTCCTCATGCTGGGCGACTTTGGAGCCTGCAAGCGCTATGAGGGCAGAAATCTCCATATGACATGCTTCTCCTGATCCGAGGCGGTCAGGCAGATACCCCACGGGGGAAGAAGACACCCCGCGTGTGCCATCCCTTGGGTTGTTCTCAACGGGATTCACCAGCCAACTCGTAGGGGAAGAAACCTCTCTGGGTCGGATTTACCCAGGACTCCTGCAATCAATGGGGCCATTTGGCGATTCCCAAGCCAGGTGGTCTGATGGTTCTCAGCGGGACTCACCAGCCAACTTATAGGGGAAGAAACCTCCCTGGGTCCGGTTTACACGAGCTACTCCTGAAAGATGCGAGTCATAAGGTAGTAACGCTCCGGCCTCGGGGGTTTGATAACGACACACGGGGTTGGAGTGCCGCGAGGGGTTCACGTTTTTCCCACATGCACCCCATCCATTGATGCGTTCTGGATCCTCAAAGGTGAAAGGAGTCAGGTCGGGACACTTCCACCTAGGGGTTTGATAATGACATCAGGGATTGGCGTGCCACGGGCTTGGTGCCCTTCCCGACTACCGATCACCCCTTCGCATCGAGCACATCCCAAGAATATTGAAAATAACTTTCGCATTTGATTAACAAACAAGTAAAATAGACAAGTTTCTTAAAAAAAATGAGAGTTTTATTCATATTCAAGGGACTTGCTGCCCTTCTTACAACTATTTACGGGATATTTTAAGAGAGGCTTTTGCAATTGTTTGTTCTGGTTCTTATCTTGACAGTCCGACACATCTAATAGTCTGAGCTTCTTCAGATCATTCTGATCAATCTGACTAGGTTCTCCCTCAGGTTTTCCTCTCATCCTCCCATCTGGACGGATCACTGCTCTAAATGGAGGGGACCTGATGGATGCCGTCCTCTGCCCTTGGCCGATTTTCTCCTTAGTCGATCCTTCAGCACTACCTCCATGTGGAACGGAGGACCCTGGCAGGCTGAGCACGCATGGCACCCGCTCATGGAGGGACTTGTTCAGCCAAGACATCACCCATCCACAACGTTATATTTCATTCTACAACTCAGTCCTAATGGGTGATCACTGGTTATCCCTCTTACATTCCATTCTAAAACTAAAAAAAGAAAGCTTCTGCTGTCAACCTTCCTTCATCTTACGAACCTTTTCCTTCTCCCGTTCTGATTAGCTTCTTCCCATTCCTTTCCCCTTTCATCCATTCTGCTACTGAACTCTCCAACGACCCAAGGTTTCCACCTTCTACCATTGTCTTACTACGCAAGTTGCTTCTTGTTCTTTCCCTACAGACGGCGGCAACTGTTGACGAGTGATTTTCATCCCAGGGGAAGTTTCGAGATAACCCTTCCGAGACAATCCTTCTTCAACCTTGAATGTGTTTGGTTATGAGGAGACCAGAAACAAACTTAGTAGAAGGCAAAATAAACACACAGATTGATAAGAGGGTTTTAACGTGGTTCGGAGGAGCAAGTCCAGCCTACATCCACGGGCAAAAAATGGGATATTCCTCTTTTATTACTTAAACCGGGCCCGGCCGACCTGTTTTCAGAGTAAGACCGAGCTACTTTGTTCTATAGGGTTCACAAGTAATTCTCTCTCTTTGTTACAAGTTTTGCTGTCCAAAAAATGATCATTCTCTACAAACAAATCTAACTTCCCTTTATATACTTAGAGAATACAACACTATTCTCATGCTCTCGTGACATTTCCTGCGCGGTCTCTTAATGATTGATGGGCTCTCTACCCCAAGACTGTCGTCGCCGAAAGCAAGTCTGTCATCTGACGACCTGTCACATCAACCTGTTTTCTCCACTGCCACATGCAACAATAATGAAGCCAGCCTGTAAAGAGCTCTCAAGCTGTGACACGTGTCGGAGGGAAAATCCAACTACTCTGGTCTCACGTCGGCCTTCAAGAGGTCAGCCAAATGATCTGTCGAGCTTCCCAAGCTGTTTCCGTCCCGACCCGAAATATCTGAACTCGTCAACTTGTTCCAGGAGGTAGGACAGAACCAAACCGAGCTACCGGTCTAAAGTGATCAGCCTCGGTTCTGATGTTGTCGTTTTCTGAAATTTGTGCCATACTGTGTCATCTGGTCAGTTGGTCTGAGAATGAAGTGTTCGGACTCTCTGACTGTCCGAAAGCTGATCAATACACCAGATCCTCCCAAAAATGGGATTTTCTCTCTCTGCCCTTGCTGAACTGTTCAAATACCTTAGCTGCAGAAATCCCCATCAACATAAACTATACCCGAGATTATAGAATATTATCAATGATTTTGCTTGGAGATTTCAAAATGAAAATGAAAGCTTGTGTCAAAAAGAAGGATCCACAACCACGAGCTCTTATTTTGTCATTATAAAAAAAATATGTGTGAGAGAACATATCCAATGCAAAAGGGGGAATTCCTAAAAAACCTAAAATTATTAGATCTATTTTAATTTATTCTAAATATAAATAATTTTTTTACATTTAGTCCATCCACATGTTAAAAAATATAAATATACATAGTCAAATATTATAATTACAAGTAAATTAAAAAAAATAAGAAAAAAACAACATATATTTTAAAAAAAATAGTTTTTTTTAATCTTAAATTTAAAATTAAATATCTCCCAAAATATAAAGTGTTTAATTTTTATTTTTATTTTTATATAGTATTGATTTATACCTCATAAGCTTTAAAATAAGCATCATAATCGATATGTTTTGACTTAAAAGTAGATCAAAAAGAGCTTTACATTTATAAGTTATTGATCGACCATTTCTTAACATTCATATCTCCTTCATCTGAACTCCAAATCATAATCTATAAGATGCTAAATACAGTTAACATTCACATCTATAACTTTTATCAAGAAATTTATCTCAAATTACAAATTCTAAAAGGTCAAACTCAGCCCCAAAATCGACATGTTGTAATAATCACAATCACAATCACAATCACCATCGCAGTAATAAAGTCACAGTCACAATCATATAATCATACATTCACAGCCACAATCACATAGTTACAGTCACATAGTCACAGTCACATTCGTACAGACAACTTAGTCATAATTTCAGTCACATAAATAATTTTTAGTCACATTTCTCAATTACAATTACAGTTACAAATACTCAATCATATTTTCTTTGTCATAATGATAGTCACATACACAATACTCGATCATATTTCTCAATTACAATAATAGTTATAATAACTCAATCACAGTGACAACGTCAATCATAATTTGTATCCCTAAAAATATATTTGAACATATTCAACCCTTAAAAAAATTATTGTTCATGGAAACAATAACCTAAAATATATTTGAAGTCCAACTCTTAAAAAATCAGGAACTATAAAATTTCACTATTCATATTGAATATTTAAAATTTAACTATTCACCGTTAATAGTAATATTAAAAAAAAAAATTTATTTTGGATAAAATAAGAAGAATCTTAGAACATTACCAAAAAGGCAAGAAATTAACCCCCCAAAAAAATCAAAAAATTATAATAAAAAACATACACGAGCGTGGGGTGTGTGTTTAATTTTGTTTTTTTCCCCTTTTTTTACTTTTTTTATTTAAAATGTAAATATCTTCCAAAATATAAAGTGTTTCATAATTTTTTTATTATATATTATCGATCTATAAATCACTAACTTTAAAATAAGACACATTATCGATATGTTTCTGGAAAATGGGTCAAAATGACCCATACATTCATAAGAGATATTTTCTAACATTTATATCTCTTTCATCCAAACTCTATATCATAATTTGTAAAAATATACATACACGTGACATACATACCTACAACTTTCATCAACAAAACCTCTCAAATTTGGACTTATGTAAGGTCAAAATTAGTCACAAAGTTATTGCGTCACACATATTTCACATTGACCTCTATCATAATCACATTTTTACTTTGGTCATATTAGTGACTGAAAGTTGTGTTATGTGTGTCTCAGTTACATTGCTTACTTTCAGTCACATTTGTTACCTCAGTCACATTACCGACCCTCGATCACATTGAACATAGTCACAATTGTGACATCAGTCACGTTGTTGACTTTTAGTCACATTTGAGGCTAATTGTGACTTCCGTCACATTGCTGACCCTTAGTCACATCGGTTATCTCAACCATATTTTTGACTATCTGTCACATTGAGCATAATCATAGTTGTGACCTCAGTCATATTGCTGACCCTCAATCATATTTGTGAACCCAGTCACATTAGTTCTTCAGTCATATTACTGGCCCTCACTCGCATTCAGCATAATTACAATTATAATCTCAGTCATATTATCGACCCTAAGTCACACTTGTGACCTCAGTCACATTAGTTATCTTAATCTCATTGACGACCCTCAATCATATTATCGACCCTTGGTCACATTGAACATAGTCACATTTGTGACATCAGTTACAAAATGATTGTCAATTATGTGTGTGGCTGAGCATGTATTTTTTTAGCCATTGTCACAATATGACTATAAATGGTTTCATTCGCATACCAATAAATCAAATATGAATTAATATTTAGTGTGTATTTAAAATAAAAATAAGTGATTTCAAAACCCAGTGCCCAAATGAGATATTTGGGCTTGCCCAACTTTTTTAAAGGAAAATAAATTATTGTTCATGTGAACAATGTTACTATTCACGTGAACAATATTTTAAAAACAAATTGGTAAAAAAATGTTGGAGTTGGTGCTCGAGCTCCAATCCGTGTCGTAATTATAATACCTATTATAATTATGGACATCGATATTTTCATTATATTTTTTAATATATGATAGAGCCTCTTATCTTTTATGTGCATGTGTAATATAATTTATTAGATTAATCTAAATAGGTTTATATTAATATACGAAAAGGACAAAGACCCTAGAATATGATCGTAATGACATAGATACAATGAGTTATAATTGACATTAAGAAATGTCTCTATATGATATATTCTTAAATAAAATTCATAGTTGATGATTTACTGACACATGTGGTAATTCCATGAGACTGATACATGTTGTATATCGGGATATGATCTTGAAGGTTTATCTCAATGAGCCATGAGCTTAGGGAGCTCGTATAGACATGTAGATATTTATTATGGATGAGTAATGAATGACTCATAGAAGAATCCTAATAGATAAACTCACATAACCGTCAATAGAATGTATTCTCGAGTCAAGCATCAATCCGTGTCGTAATTATAATACACATTATAATTATGGACATCGATATTTTCATTATATTTTTGAATATATGATAGAACCTCTTATCTTTTACATGCATGGGTAATCTAGTTTACTATATTAATCTAAATGGGTTTCTATTAATGTACGAAAAGGATAAAGACCCTAGAATATGACGTAATGACATAGTTACAATGAGTTATAATTTGTAACGACCGGTAATCTTGACTACTGTTACATTGCGAGACGAGTGTAACAAAACATAAATTATGTATGGATACAATACACTCATGAAATGACCTTGGGGACAATCGGTATATTCCTCGAAATTTCGATACGAAATTGTACAGTATTCCACTCCGAACAGCCCATGGTGTTTGGGCCATAACTTTCACATACGTACTCCGTTTTTTATGAATTTTATATCGATGAAACTATGAGATCAGGACCAACAACTTTAGAGTTAAACACTTTTCCAAATTCGAAGCAGAAGTAGGTCAAAAATGTAGCTCAAAAATCAAGTTGAATAATACCTGAGGATGAGTCTAGAGAATTCTCAAAACTTCTCAATTTTTCCAATTTTATTTCATTAAATTATACATAAATATATCAAACAAGCCCTAGTATAAATATGTGGTACTATTCACACTTTCATAAGAGAAAATAAAGTGAAGGAGAAACGTGAAAGAGAGGGAGAAGAAGAGAGGAAGAAGAAGAAGAAGAAATGAGAAGAAAAGAAAGGAGAAGCAAATAAAATCCTCCCATATCATGCCAAGAAGAGAAGTAATAGGCTTAGAAAGCTTGGAAGATGAAAAAATCAAACTAGTAGAGGTGATAAGTCTTGACCCAAACTTGAAATGTGGAGTTTTGATTTTATTGATACTTTGCTAGTGTTATTGGCATATTAATGATTGCATTTAGGTGGATAATAAAATAGGAAACTAATTGTATTATGAAATGGCCAATTCATGGACATCTTAGATTTTGGGTAATTTGAGAACTATGAGATGAAATAGTTATTTGATGATGGAATGGAAGTTTAGAGTATGTGAAGGTGAAGTAATGAGATGGATTGTGTATTGATGATGCATTTGGGTAAGGAAGACTTGAGGAAGCAAGTTTAGAAACCTGGAAAATAAGTGTGCATCGCGACGCCTAAGGAGTCAGCGTCGCAATGCGTACTGGAAAATTTAGGCAGATTCGTTTCTGGAATGTCGTGTCGCGACCCGCACTGGAAATTTTCAGAAATTCGTTTATGGAATTGTGAGCGTCGCAACGCGCAAGGCTTTACGTCGCGACGTGTGACCAAAAAACTTTCCAAATCAGTTTTAGTTCATCCCAGTTTCACCTTAGCGTGTTAGAGGCCACCCTAAGGGTCTCGTATCAGCTCGCATACACACATTACATCATAATATAAGTATCATACACCTTGAAGTGATAACAAGTGTTCAAATGGATAAATTTAACCTAGTTCTGAAGCATATTCCATGACTTATATTCTAATTGAGTTTCTCAATTATAGATCATCGCAGGAACCGCAATTCCCTTCGATGAGTGGCATAACACCAGCCAAATTTCAAACCAGTGAGTGGACCTCTTTTCCCGAGTTGCTTTTCTTTTAAATATTTTAATGTAAGACTTACATTTAAAAGCATATAGGACGATAGCCAAAGTCTGATTTCAGTTACTTTACATTTGATGATATTTTAGAAAGAAATATTTTCAAAGCATGTTTATTATGTTTTCGAGACATGGAGGAAAAACCCACCTCAGTATGTAACTTTTCAGATATAGAATTGACGGAAAGAAGATGTGCACATGTAGAGGAGTGAGGGGGACAGTTATATGTAACACCCCCAGATCCTAGTTCAGGACTAGGGATGACATATGCCCCTAAATCCTATATTTAGAGCTTGGAGGGTAAAATAGATTCGCACCTCCAGTTCTAATTCTGTGGCTTGGGGGACGGCGACACGTAACGCCCCAAGACCACTAGTTTCAGAGACATGTTAGTGGCATGCTTTGGGGGACGACGATACGTAACGCCCCAATGTCATGGATTTGCACTCTTGGCTCTAGTTAGACGTATGGGTTGACGATGAGACGTAACGCCCCCATAAGTCAGGTTTTCAGAGACATATATCAGTTTTCAGAAACAATTTTCAGATACATATTTCAGAGATAGTTTATAGATAGAAGTTTTCTAAAAAGGAAAGTTTTCAGAAACAACAGATTTATAAGAGACTTTCAGAAAAGATAAGTTTTAAAAAAGAGTTTTCAGACAAGATTTTCAGAAAAAAAGAGTTTAGATTTTCAGACAAGAAAAGATTTTTCATATAAGATTGTTTCCTGGGAGGACTTTAGTTTTAGAACCAAGCATTTTTCATAATAATATTTCAGTTTTCGTTTTAAATTGTCCACTCACTTAGATCGTTCAAACAGTCTAACCCCCCACTCATAGTTTCTCTATTTTACAGGTATTCTCAGAGGATGAGCTCGAGAGGATGGATACTAATAGCAGTCACTAGAGGGTTTGGTCCACCAGGTCGAGTCAAAGTTCAGTTCAAACAGTGTCAGAGAATGTCATGTAGCATATAGTTTGTTTAGTAAAGAATATGCATGTAAAGAGTTATAAATGTTCATTACTAAAGTTGGGATGTGTAATGAATTCGAGTATTTAGATTGAAAAGTATTATGTATTTATGATGTTGAGTTGGGCAACGGTTCTGTGCATGAGTTTATACATGAACTGAGTTTAATATTTTCAGAAAGTCAAAGGCTCTGGGAAATAGAACAGTATATTCCTTGCCGGTAGCATCTCCGAATTGGGGATGTTACATAATTGACATTAAGAAATATCTCTATATGATATATTCTTAAATAAAATTCATAGTCGATGATTTACTGACACATGTGGTAATTCCACGAGACTGATACATGTTGTATATCAGGATATGATCTTGATGGTTTATCTCAATGAGTAATGAGCTTAGGGAGCTCGTATAAATATGTAGATATTCATTATGGATGAGTAATGAATGACTCATAGAAGAATCATAATAGATAAACTCGCATAACCATCAGTAGGATGTATTCTCGAGTCGAGTAGTATATATGGTCTTTTAACTTAATATGCCACTACGGTTATGTGTGATCCTCCACACTTTGATGTCATGTATGATAGAAACTTTTTATAACTGATGCAGATATTAATATGTGCGTATCAGATAGAATTTGTCATCTCTTTGTGAGAGAGATAGATATATGGATCTTCGAGATTGTATTTTCTAAATTTTCGGCCGGAGTTAACCTCAAAAATAATTTTACGTTGGTTATAATAATATTAACGATTATATGGGAATACAAGTATGTTGATATGGGTAAGTGTAGGGGAAAATGCAGTGGAAGCACGTCGGCAGGCGAAATCGACTTTTAAAATATTTTTAATCCGGATAAATTAACCGGTATCATATACCTCTAATTTTTCCTTATTTCGTCGTAATAATTTATTAATATCAAATATTGGGAGTGATTACGTATAAAAACGCGAGACACAATTTTTTAAAATACTTTTCGTGGTTATACATTAACTGATTTAACAATTCACCGAATCTGCCGATCTGGATAATCAGACAAACGGTTCAGTCGTGGAATCAGACCAACCAGTGCTATAATGATATTTTCAATGTAGTAGTGGTTGATTATCGTAACTTTAGCAAATTACCATTTTTGCCTCGTGTGAATTTCGCTGAAAATTCCCAAAACGCTTCCATAATAATTTTTGAAAATTTATCTACACTTCATACGCATTGTTATAGTTATAGTAACCAAATAATCGTAATTACAATAAATTAGAATTTCGCCTATAATGCGATTTTTACGTAAAATTCTCAAAATATTTCCGGAATATTTCCAAAAATTTCAGGAATTTTTTTATACTTATTATAACGCACTCAATTTCATCTACAACATCTCAATTTCACAAATCAAGTTATAATTGAATTAATTATATAATTAATCAAATTAATCACCTAATTAATTCAAAATCATGCAAATCTAAATCTCTAATTACCAATTGAGAGTCAACCACCACAAAGCAACTTAAGAACAATTTTAAATTACTCAGGAGTGGCTTAAGCAACTCTAGAATGAAAATTTGATGTCATTAAGCCCAATTATACTAATTAACCTAATTAATTTACACATGCAAATAATTAGGCATCCTATTTGGGTTTCTAACTCATCAATTATCATTGAAAATAATAGAAGCTCAATTATATCAAATATAATCAATTGGAAACATAAAAAATAATTTAAACCAAAAATAATTAGAAATTACCTTAATTTCTCCGATTTAAGCTTTGGTTGCTCCCAATTGTTCTTCCACCTTCTTTAATTTTGGTGTATTGATCAAATCATAATAAAATCCTAATTTTGCTCTCTCTTTCTCTCTCTCTCTCAATGACAAAACCATCGAAATTTTTTCAAGCTATTAAAACTATCATATGGCCGAAATTATGGTATATATAGAAGGGAGGAGTATTTCAGTCATTATGACAAATTAAAAAAGCTTTGTCAAAATAATGCCAAAAATATTACAAATGTATGGTTTTTATTTTTCCAAGATTCAAGCTTATCTTATAAGCTTGGAATATTCCAAGAATATTCTAAAATGAATAATTATTAAATTAATTAAATAAATATTTATTGACAAGTGTCAAAATTCAATTGGGCCTAATGTGTATCTAATCAAATTATGTATCATATACATATACACATTACACATAAAAATACCTGGACATGTGTAAATTTATGAATAATTCATATTATTCGTAATTAATTGTCATAGTGCTCTACGAGTATGTTTTATTAGTGAGATTCTCTAAGTTTAGATATATCTGATACAAAAACACATTATGTGTCTATAATTCACCCACTCGTAAATTATGATGACCACAAAAAATCATGCTGAACCATACAAGTCGAGCTTTAGGCATACTGTATAGTCCATCTGTCATACACTATCTGAATTATACCAGATATATAGATAAAAATATCAGCTCTCCATAATGTACAATTCATATATGTGTCGCAATATATTCGTGATCTCTCAATCAACATTCAGAACTCCATTCAACATGTACCACAACCATCGATTTTAAAGATCACAAAATGGACACCCGAATCTTGCACATATAACTGACAGATCTTATCTGGAGATATTACAGGATATCATAAGCATCGGTTCACACCCAACGAACAAGTGAATGTTTGGTCTAGATTGACCGGTGACGTGTTTGTTTTCAAGGTGCGGAGGATCACTAATACATCTACAGTGGTGTCTCAAGTTAAAGAACTAGATATGTTACTCGACTCGAGAAGATTCCTATTGATGTTGGTGTGCCATCTATTATGAATACTTCCGGTGAGTCGTTCAGTACTCATCAAATAAATAGCTATATGTCTATAGGAATCTTCTAAGACTCATGGTTCATTGGGATAAATCATCGGACTACGTCTCGATATATGACATGTACTAATCCCAACGGATTTTCTTAACCGACCTGTGTCAGCAAATCTTGACTATGAACTTTATTTTAGAATATACCACAAGTAGTGACACCTCTCAATATCAATTACAAGCCTCCTTGTAATATGTGATTACTTGTATATTCTTAGGTCATTATCTAATATATACATCACTAAACCTCAAAATTAATTTCAATATAAATTAAATTAGATCGAATATGTATATAAAATACAAGAGGTGCTACCATTAAATATGTAATATTATGGAAAAAATGATTATTTGTATTCATGAACATGTCATAAATATGATATGGATTAGCGCTCAGAGTACCAAGCTCAACAATAAGTTGGGCATACATGAGACTAGATAGTCTTATCTATGTCTTATCATTCAACTTGGATATCTGATGATGGAAGGATTATATGGTATACAATGACCTCGACTTGTATGGTTCAACGAAGTTCGTTTGTGATCATCGCATTTTGAAGGTGGACGATCCACGTACATATAGAATTATTCTATATGAAAAACGTATCCGAACCTAGAGAATCTTGTAATATAAAGTGTATTTATTGAGCATTTGGGTGTAGACAATGTATTTTTATACATAATCCGATGATGAGTCTCTTACTGAGACAGCTTCTGAAATTTGGAGAAATTATAAGGATGAACACCAGGAAGGAAAGAAAAACCAGGGAACATAACCAAAAACTGACCGGACATCACTTATGTCCGGCCTACCTTATTCTTAGCCAGAAAATCCAACTGGACATGATCTGAATACCCTAAAGCCAGTCGGACATGATACATCTGTCAGTGAATGAGTAGATTATCAATTACTGAAGTTTAGGGATCTGATTGTCTCTGGCCAGATATATAATTCAATTTATATAGTCGACCGTCTGCACTCATGCTAAATTAAATTTGCTAGAATCACAAGCTTGATTACGTTCGATCAGATATAAATCCCAAACCATAAATCCGACCGGACATGGTTCGGGCTATGTCTGACGTCTTGATTGCCAATCACTCGGGACAAGTTGGATGAGGGTGAGGGATTTTTTCCCATTTCTATCCTAAGACCCTATCCATTTCACTATAAAATGGGGTCTTTTTTGGAGTGTTTGAGAGTTTCTTTTGGAGAAGAGGCTATAAGCTTGAAAATGAGATAAAACCCTTAGAAAAAAATATTAAACACCTACCTCCCCTTGGAGTTCCTTACGTTATGGTATGAATCCAGTAGAGACCCAAAGATCAGAAATGTCTTCAAAGCCTAGCTACATTGAAAAATGTAAGACCTGATGACATCCTTTTTAATATTTATTCACATTTGAGATTCTGATTTTGACATATTATCTTCGACCGGACGTATACTAGTCCGATCATACATGAACTCACATCCAGTCGAGTATAGATATATCCAGCCATGCTCACTACTTTCTGAAATTTTACAGTGTGTTTAATTATTCTTATGTTAATCGCCATTATCCCTTTACACATGTTCAATTGTTTATTTTACTATTTAATATATGATATGCATGTACTATTTAAGATAGGATTAATATCCATGTCATGTTGTTTACTGTCTGATCTCATGTTGTTTACTATCTGATCTACAAATAATGTCTGGCCTGATATGTATTATGTCCAACCAGACATGTTATATAATCCGGCCGTATGATCCTCGTGATATATAGGATGAAAACATGGACGTAAGTTCCATAACCGATTCCGAATAGACAGTAATATGATCCGCACTCGGGATACAACTCCATGTACCCTTGAGAGATTGCCATTTCATTATGAATGTTTATTATATCAGTTTATACATATGTATGTTTTTATGTTTCACGACTACGTAGTATGTCTGACTTGACTTCATTAAAGTCCAACCAGAGGTTGACAACTATATTCGGCCTGCTGTTTTCCATGTCGGCCAGGCTTCTCTGAGGCCAGTCCTATGAGCCCATTTCAGTCAGGGATATTTACCTATTTTCTTATCAATTGTTGTAATAATATATAGATATTTACTTTATTATTGTTTTTTTTTATTATTTATGCTTGCGCACTTATTTGCCTTTAAATTACTTTTGTGTGATATTGCATTATAAGACGTGGGAATACCTCATTTGAGCGTAAATATTATACTGGCATCAATAAGGGACCATTCCGAACCCAAACGGGTTTAAAATCGGACCTTGTGTGGGGTGTAGTGCGGTCTTAAATCATTCATCGTATTATATACTGGGTGGTGAATCCATTATTCTCTGGTTAGTCCTTCTGTGGGTTTATTCTTACTTTCTACGGGCAGCGAGCCTAACAATATAGTGGTCGCCGACGTCATAGGCATAACAGTAAACCACGCTTCAATCTTATAGATGGCGACTCTACTGGAGATAGAGAATTGAACCCAAAAAATACCTTATAGTATTTACTATACGATTGAGTAGAATCATGTCTTTATTTTTTGCATACCCTTTTTAACCCCGATGGTGTTGCATATCGAGAAAACCTTTTGCGTACGCCTTATTTTGCCCATTTGGAGGTTCTCAAACATTTCTCAGTCCAACCCAAAATAACCAAGATCAATAAGAGGCCAATCCGTCATTTTCAGACAATGGCACAATCTCTATATTAAGCTTAGTCATTTTTGTAAATGGGCGGCCTTTGTCTTTTAACGATGGAACGAAACCAAAGTAGCCAATGTTTACCTTTAGCATAGGAGAGAATGAACTTGTGTACCCGTCGATAATGCATAAGCTAAGCCATACCTAAGGAAGATATTGGACTTACCACGCGTGTGGGAGGAATAAGGTTGGAAGGATATATGCTGATGTTTGAGAACACCATGCATTTCATACATCTCATACATTGCATCCATACATGCATCATGCTAACACTTTGTGATGCGGCCATTATAGTGGCTTGATAGGTTAGAGAGCGAGGTAGATTGAGCAAGAGACAACTAACAGACTCCGAAATGGCCAGTAGCAACAATTATTGAGTAGACTAGTTGGAAAACACTGTGAACAAAATGGTAGAATAGTTGTAGAACCTGACTAATGCTATAGTTGTAGAACCCGACTAGTTTTTCCTTTTGTTTTTGTTCTTTCTCTTTTTCTTTCATCATTTGAGAGAAAACAAGAACAATGATGGCTAGGTTTTTCAATAATGAAAGTTATGGTAAAAGGAAAACATTCTTATCCTTTTATACTTAGGGTAAAATATTGTCCAAAATTGAACAAAAACCCTAAGCCCTTCCTTGTAAAATTTGGCCACCCTAGCATTTTCAACACCTAATTTTTACAACAATTAACTTATTAATTGTCATCATAATGACAATGTTTGATTGTCAAAATAAAGTGTAAATGACATTAATTAGATGTTGAATTTTTACAAATCATATTTGAAAAATTATACATCACCATAAATGTATATCAAACCATTTAATATACTTATTAAATTAAATGATTATCTCATAATCATTTATTAAATAAAAATCTTATATTAAATATAATGTAAAGTTACATGTGTGATAAAATATATTATCAATCACATTAATAATAATATATGTATGTGAGTATATAATTGGACTATCCAATTATATTTAATTTTCTACAGTATGTCGAGTTAGCACGGAGACCAAATGGACCTACGGATCAGAGCTCCAATAATCCTGGAATATTAAGTAAACTCTTTAATTAAATATTCTGAATTATTAACTTCGGGTTATTCCACTAAAAATCTGAAGTTACACTCTCGTTGCCGTAAATGGATAATATGCCGAACTACGTCAATGTCCATCGATATAGTCATTACATGATAAATTATCTTTCAAGATAGCTTTGGGAATGAAGACAACTTCGAAAATGAAGACAACCTTGAGAAAGAAGACGAACAACAGACAACTTCAAGAATGAAGGAAACTTTGAGAATGAAGACAACTTCAAGCATGAAGACAACTTCAAGAACGAAGAAAATCTCAACAATGAAGACAACTTCAAGAATGAAGAAAACTCCGAGAATATGGAAAATATCGAGAATGAAGATAACTCCAAGAATGGGGTACAGACTTTGAGAATGAAGATAACTTTGAAGGGTATGGACTTCGGGAATAAGGTTGCAACATCAAAAACTTCAGGAAAGTGGTTCAAGCGTAGCAAACAACTTTGAGAATTAGGTACAGACACCAAACAACAAACAAACTACAACGCAGCCAGGTAAGTTTAGCAACGCCAGATGAACCAGGTAAGTAAAAATACATGCATGACTTTGATAGAGTTATCATTGTCACACATTGCACAAGCCTACCAAAGTGGAGGCGACTGTAGACATTGTATTTTTATGCATAGCCCAGTGATGAGTCTCTTACGGGGACACTCACTAAATTTTGGGGAAATTATAAAGATGAATGCCATGAAGGAAATGAACTCTAGGGAGCACAGCCAAAAGCTGGTTGTATATCACCTATGTCCAGCTTACATTATCTTTAGGCGGATAATCCAGCTGAATATGACTTGAAAACCCTAAACCGACCGGACATGATACAATTGTCAATGAATGAGCAGATTGTCAATTACTGAAGTTTAAGGATCTGATTGTCTTCGGCCGGACATCTATTAAGCTGTCATCACATGTGTAAAATTAAATTAACTGGAATCACGAGCTTGATTACGTTTGTCCAGAGATACATCCCAAACCCTAAATCCGACCAGATATGGTTCAAACTCTGTCTAACATTTTGATTGATAATCACTCGGGACAGATTGGACAAGAATGAGAGATTTTTCTCTCCCTTCCATCCTCAGACCTCTTCGTTTCACTATAAAATAGGGTCTTTTAGAGTGTTTGAGAGTTTCTTTTGCGGAAGAGGCTAGAAACGTGAAAGAGAGATAAAACCCTAAGAAAAAAAATATTAAACACGTACGTCCCATTGAAGTTCTGTACGTTCTGGTGTGGATCCAGCAAAGATCCAATGATCAGAAGAATCTTCAAAGTCCAGCTACATTGAAAAAGGTACGACCTGGTGGCATTTTTTTTTAATATTTCTTCGCATATGAGATTTTGATTTTGACACAGTATCTCCGGTCAGACGTACACTACATCCGATAGGAAATACATACACATCCGATAAAGTATAGATATATCCGGCCATGCTCACTATTTTCTATATTTTACACCATGCTTAGTTATTTTTACGTTAATCGCCATTATCCCTTTGCGCATGTTCAGTTGTTTGTTTTATTGTTTAATCTATGATATCTATGTACTGTTTAAGATAAGATTAATATGTTATATATTCGGCCGTATGATCCCCGTGGTATATAAGATGAAAACCCAAACGTAAGTTCCATAGCTAATTTCGAATGGATAGTAATATGGTTCGCACTCGGGATACAACTCCATGTATCACTAGGAGATATCCATTTTATATGCATGTTTATTATATCTATTTCTACATATGTATGTTTCTGCGTTTATGGACTACGCAGTATGTCCTACCTGACTTCATTCAAGTCCGGTTGGAGGTTGACAACTTTATCCAGCCTGTTTTATTCTATATCCGACCGACCTTGGGATATATCCGGTCAGGCCTCTCCGAGGTAAAGTCTATGAGACCCATTTTAGTAAGGGATATTTACCTATTTTCTTATCAATTATTGTAATATTTTAGAGATATTTACCTATTTTATTTACCGTTCTTTTGTTATTCATGCTTGCACACTTGTATGACTTTAATTTTTCTTTGTGTGATATTGCATTATAAGACGTGGGGATAACTCCTTTGAGCGTAAATATTATACTAGCATCAGTAAAAGATCAGTTCGAACCTAACCAGGTTTAAGGTCGGACCTTACTAGGGGTGTAGTACAACCTTAAATTATTCCCACTGTTTCATACTGTTTGGCAACTCCATTATTCTTTGGTTAGTCCCACTATGAGATTATCTGTACTCTCTATGGGCTGCAAGCCCAACGGTGTAATGGTCACTGACATTATGGGCATAGCGATAAACCCCGCTTTGCTTCTACATTGGGTATTTCACATGAGGATAAATTATGATCTAAGAATTTGGGCCCATTTTACATGTGTAATATATTGCATTTGATAAGTGTGCGGTTATTATTCATGCATTTTTAAATAAGTAAAATTGTTGACTTTATTTGATTAGACAAATGTGATATTTTATATTTAAAATATCTAGATATATAAAATATATTTATTGGGTTTGGCCGGATTGAAGTTCAATTGAATCCTGGGCTTTACGTTGATCGTTATTCCATAATTTGGGCCTGCACAAATACCGTATTTTGTTAGAATCTTTCCTCCCTTTTTGTATCTGTGAGTTAGTTCTTGATTATGGTGCAGTAAGCTTGTGCATATGTTCTTTAAATTTTTCAAGAGTTTTTTCCCAAAGTCCATTTTTCTTCAAGCTTATTGGTTTACTTAGGTGATTTTAGGTGGCGGTGTAAACACGTCTCCAGTGATGAAATGATTACTGATCTGTACAATGCACACCTTTGATGGTACACTTTAGTACATTTTGGAACATTATTGGGCATAATACCTGTCATTATGCATATTTAATTAATCTTGCATGTTGAGATAAGAAGATTGTTATCAAAGTTTACTAATCTCATACAGAGATACATCATTCTTTCTAGGGCATTTTGGGCTACTTCGGAATACTCTTGAGTATTCATGATAAGTTCGAAGTACTTCCAATATACTCCGAATATTTCCGAAGTGAAGCTATTTCGGAATTGGTTTAAAGCGGACTAGATTTGATTTGGAGTCAAGTAATTCTGGAGCAGTATGACCTCGAAGTAGTGTTACTCTGGAATGACATCAGTTAGGGGTCAAGATCTGACTATTCTGGTCAAACCTCTTTTTATTCCGAAGGTCTCCAAATTTGGAGGTTGAAGTATTTCGGAATTTGAGTCAGATTTTTCTCCGGAATCATTTAGACTTCGGAGGTGATCCCTAACTGCTTCTCTCTACTAGTACAACAATACCACGACAGGTGTCATCTTCCTAGTTGACCTTTGTCTGCTTACAGCGGTTCTAGTAAGAAGACGTGTTGAGAAAGATTCTTCTTTATATTGATACATCTATCTGATTGCAGGCATAATTCTGAGCACCTACAATCATGATCTTTATCAATGCCCAACACAAGACAATGAATGAAAATTGCAAAAGGTTGTAATTTGTTCAAATTATGAACACACACGATAATATTAATGGCAATTGCAAAAGATTGTAATTTATTCAATTATTTACACATATACACGGCAGTGTAAGAAGAGATGGGTGAATGGTTGCAATAATGCTTTGTGACTGTTCATCATCCATCTATTTTTTGAGATATACAAACGGCTGTGTTGGAAAGAATTGGGTGGGTGTGGTTGCCAAAGAGTGATCATTTCATCATTTTTCAAAAATATTACACATCCGGCAGCAAGAAAAAAAATGTAGAGAAGCTTGTTAAACTTTCATAGTAAGTTTACTTTAATCTCTTCCAATTTTATTCATTGAAATTGAATTTTATTCATTAAGAATGAAATGATCATATTTGATATGATAAGCTTTCGTTGAAAATTTTTGTTGATGTGTTCCAATGGTTTACGGTCCGGATCGAAAATTTTTAAAATATTGATTTTGCCCCTATCGAGATTTGTCATTCTCCGACAAAAAAGTAGGAAGAAATTAAGTCAAATATCTTATTAGTTAAAAAATGATTAAATATGAATAAAAAATGACTAAAGATGAATAATACTTAAAATTTTAAGATTAAAAAGGATACAAGTTAAGAGATATATAGTCCGGAATGACTTAAGCCAATAACATAAGATCCACTTTTCCTTCTTAAAAAAAAAAAAAATTAATAAGAACAATTTGTAAAGTAATAATTTAAAATTTGAAAGAGTGATGTGTGATAGATAATCAAAATGGAAAAATGAGAAGTAGAAATTAATGAGAGATAATTTTGAAAAAGGAAAATAATCAAATTATTTACTTAAAAATAACAATAATAAAATAAATATATTTAAAATATAATTATTTACTAATTTTAACAATTCTTTAACTATAATTAAGTCATCAATTAGAAAGGAAATTATTATTTTTATAAAAAATGATAAGCATACTGCATATACCCACTTTTCCTTAAAATTTTCCAAACTTTCTCATTGTAGCTACAATGAATCACTGTAGCTCACTGTAGCTACAGTGAGAGAGTTTGGAAGAATTTCGGAAAAAGTGTGTGTATGTATATCATTTCCCTATATAACGTATTCATCTATGAATTATTTCAACATTCTATATAATTGCACAACGGACTACCTATTAATTAATCACATATTAATAAGCTATTTGGGAAAACTCAATACTTGGGATTCCATTTTCTATTTCCAACCAACTTAAAAATATCTACATAGACAACATTCATCAAAAATCAAATTCATAAATACTAAAATAATTTAAGCTTCACAATAAATTGTTTACATGATAAAATATTAGTTAAGAATAAAAAAAAACCTAACATTCTAAAAAAATAAAACAATAATCAGTTATAGAAAAGTTGAAAAGTGAGTTTTTGGATTGAAGATTGAATTAAAAATATAATTGTAAACAAAGATTTTTGGTTTTTCTATTTTGGGAATTCAAGAATTTACAAGGAGAAGAGTCCCTGAAATCGAGAACAGAATAAGGGCGGCAAAAAAACCTAGATCCAATTTGGGGGTCTTTTTATAAGAGTTTCTCTTAATATATATATATAAATGTAGGAGAGATATGTCACTTAGAAGTGTCTTGTGAGAAAAGCATAAAGGTGAAGGGATATATCCTCTAAATTAAAAGGATACATCTTTAGGCCTTTAAAGGCATTAGGAAATGGTATAATCCTTAGGAGGGTTACATCTTAAACCAAATGGTGCCTACAAAGGCACCCATCCATGCATATATAAAGGGGTCTTTAGATTCATTTTAATTAATTCATTTTTATGGGAAAATATAGACATATTTGAGAGTCTAAAAAATATATAGAGTTTCCACCATTTTTTCAAGTTCAAGTTCTTGGAGAAAGAAGTGTCTCTTTAACAATAAGCAACCAAGTTATCCTGGGAGAACATTAACCACAAGAAATTCGTAGAGCACCGAGGCGGGGCTAACAAGTTCTTAAGGACAGAGAATTACTCGACTTGATATTCTTTTCTATTAATTTCAGGTTTTTCTAAGACCATGATAATTATTATTGATTATTGTTCTTATGAATTATGTATGTTTAAGTAATAACAACACACCCAACCAACAATCTTAAGAACTTGTTAACATTGTGTTGTAAAATCTGTTCATAATTCACGTACATTTGATTTGTAATGTAAAATAAATAGAATATGCATGTACTAATAATAAATAAATAAATAAATAAATAAGAATTTGTAGAGAGAGAATGAATTAAAGTCAAAGGAAAAAAAATAAAAGGGAAATAACATGACATAAGTTTGTTTTTATTTTTTATTATTTTTTATTTTTTTGATGATGCATGCGCAACTAGACCCGGCCACGGTTCCGGTTCGGAACCGGAACCTAACCGGTTGGAACCAGACTGTTCCGATTCTGGTTCCGGAACCGGAACCGTAATGGATCCCCCAAGCGAACCGGTTGGAACCGCTAGAACCGTTCGGTTCCAGCGGTTCTAATCGGAACCGTAGGGTTCCAACAAGAACCCTTCCAACGGCTACTAGCCGTTGGGGACACCCCAACGGCTAGTAGCCGTAAAGGTTCCCTATCCCTAAATAAAAAAAGACCAACGACTATAAAAAAAAAATGTAATATATAATTCCTAATATACCCTTAATAACGGTAATAAAACGGTTATATTTAGGGGCATTTTCGGTATCAAAAAAATTCTAAAATTCTATAAATATGGGTCATTTTTCATTATTTCAACACACCAATTTCTCAACTCTCTCAATTCCTACAATTCTCTTATTCTCAATTCTCTCATTTATAATAACAAATTAGTTATTATCATTCTCAATTTTCTTATTCTTCTTACTTATTTCTTAAACAAAAAATATCAAGCTCATCTGAGAACATAATGTCAAATATGCCAACCCAGGAGAGCGGCCCTAGTGACGGTTCACAATCACGGGGAAGAGAAGTTAAGTCTCGTTCCTGAGATGTTTTTAAAATTCATTTTCATTTAGACGATACCGATGAAGATTCAAGAGCAGTATGCAACCATTGTGGGGTTCATACAAATTTTCTGGTGGATACGGCAATATGATCAAGCACATGGAAAGACATCATGCGGTTGAACTTGGAATTGATACGACGCAAACTCAAATGGCCAGGTACACATCATCTAGTAGAGGTACGAGTGCGCTAGATTTATTTAAATATTATGATGCAAAAAATAGAGATGAATTTACGAAATTAACTTGTATGACACATCTTTCTTTAAGCTTTGGTGAAAAATTTCATTTTACTAATTACGTGCATAATGCTTTAAATCCTGCTGTATGTAGAATGACTCGAAACACAACAAAACGTCATATTTTTAAATTATACAAAGATAGTAAAATTATTTTAAATGAAATATTTAAAGATATTAAAGATCGTATTTCTATATGTTCTGATATTTGGAGTGACCATTGGCGAACACACTCATACATGTGTGTGACTTGTCATTGGATTGATGCATCATTTACCATGTAAAAATGACTTATTGTTTTTAGAGTTTTTGATGACCAACATACTGCACAAAATATTAGATGATATTGATATTACAAGAATAATAGTGAGATTAAGAAATGATTTAATTAAGTTATTTAATGATTATATTGTAAGATATAACTTATGAACATTAGGTGAATCTAGTAGTAGCGAACCAATAATTCAAACAAGACTTAGCGCAGGGGATCATTGGTTACTGCAACGAAATAAAAAAACTAGGGATACGACAACTAATAACCCCGAATTAGATAATTATTTATTTACAAATTTCGAGTTTCATACTGAAAGTTTAGTTAGTAAAAATTTTAAAATCCTTGAATGGTGGAACCGACATCAAAATATATATCATGTTTTATTAATTATTGCTAAAGAGATATTGACAGCACCTATTTCCACCGTTGCGGTTGAGCAAACCTTCAGCTTGGGAGGCAACATATTGGAAGTTAGACGATCTTCATTACATCCAAGCACTCTAGAAGCAACAGCTTGTGTGGATGATTGGACTCGAGCTGATCTGAGACAACAAGAAGATGCCCCCGATGATTTTGAAGGCTTGTTCGATAATGCATCTGCAAAAACAAGTGCAAGCGGAACCGGAGCTGAAGGATCAACTGATAATGATGATTGATAATTACAAAATTGTAAATTTCCAAAGGGGAAATATCTTAAAATTGTAATGGAACTACGTGAGCTTTGATTCCTCTCACCCCTGGAGGATACGTAGGCAACTTAAATTTTTTAAAATTTAAGTTCAAGCTCTTTAATTTAATAATTTTATTTATTTATTCAATTAATCTAATTTATTTTAAATTATTTTCGAATTTTTTATATAATTAAAAAAAAAATTCGAACTGAACCGGAACAGGAACCGACCGATTCGGTTCCGATTCAGTTCACGGTTCCGGTTCCACTTAAGTGTGGAACAGGAAACCGGCCGGTTCGATTCGATTCCGAACCGGAACCGAACCGCCGGCCAGATCTATGCGCAACATACAATAAAATTGTTCAAATTTAGCTATATGCCACTGTGACGGTTCAAAATCCTAGGAACAATGCATGCACATTTGTTGATTGATTGCGTTGGTTTGTATTGGCTGAAAGTTATAATGATGAAAAACCATATGCAAAAGAATGTCATTGCTTTAATTTTAATGTAGTACATCGGTTCGAAATTGAACATTTATTTTTCATAATCATGTGAAGGTTGTTATTTGCTTTGTGTTGTTTCCGTAATTATTATTTTTTTTTTATATTTTTTTTGTTATGTGTTAATAAATATCTAAAATCATTTTAGCACGGTATTAACTAACACATGATTATTTTCTTTTTTTGTGTAACTAAGAGTTTGTAGGATCTAATTTTAATTGTTTAATTAACTTAGGAAAATCAATTAATGATATTATAAACTTGGTTATTATAGATTTAAGTTAATTAAAGTATTCTCAATTATCACATATTAATACACCAATTTGTAAGTGATAAAATTGATGTTTGTATCCTTTAAAAAAAAATTATATTATTTGTATTTTGTTTGTTTATTGTTGGATTGAGAATTAAAGTGTAAAACTAAGAATGAATGTCTAAGATTTTATATTGAAAAAGTGATTAAGGAAATTTTGTCAAGGCGATAAGAGCCTAAGTGGGCAGAGACTTAAGTGGTTACATCAGACCCCCCTCGTCCTCTGGGAATTTTCCTTTATTCACTTATCATAATAAATTTTAGTCACAAATTCGAGAACTTGTATTATTTGGTATAATTTTTTATTACTATCCAAAATAATAACATGTGTTTTCTTAGTGTAACACTTAAACGAGTTCATATAGTTGATCTTAGTGTGATTTGTCTTTTGTAGACTTATTGGTAATTATTTTATTAATTTCAGTTACATATGGCGAATGGAAATATCATAGTACCGGTCGCTCATGGAGAGAAACCGGATAAGTTTGGTGGAGCAAACTTCAAACAATGACAGACCAAAATATTGTTCTACCTGACAACACTGCAGCTGGTTAAGTATCTCAAAGATCCTCCGGATCCTGTGGAGAGAGAAACTGAAACAACCAAACAACCGCGAGATGAGACATGGTCTTCAGGTGAATTCTTGTGCAAGAAGTATCTTTTGGGAGGGCTTGACAATACCCTGTATAATGTGTACCAAGGTATGATTTATGCGAAGATTCTCTAGGAATATGATTTATTCGAAGATTCTCTAGGAATCTCTCGAGAAGAAATACAAAACAGATGATGTCGGACAAAAGAAATTTATCGTGGGTAGGTTCATGGACTACAAAATGGTAGATTCAAGAACGATAATGTCTCAGTTGGATGAACTACAATTGATCATTCATGAAATATTGGATGAAAGAATAAAACTCTGTGAGATGTTTCAAGTTGCCACAATCATTGAAATGTTGCCTCCATCATGGAAGAACTTCAGGAGCTATCTGAAACATAAAAATAAGTAGATGAGTCTTTAAGATCTTGGAGTTCGATTGAGGATCAAAGATGACAACATGCAGTCTGAGAAGGCTAGCTACAAGACTATGAAGTCTAAGACCAACATCGTCGAGGGTGGAAAAATTAGGAAAAAAAGAAAGAACAGTGGAGCTGATTCATCCCAAGAAAATAAGAAGTTCAAGGGGATGTGCTACGTCTGTGGAAAATGCGGTCATATGGCAAAGGACTGCAGAAACAAGAAGTTTTAGGACAAGGGCGAGAAAAAGAAAAATGAGGTCCATGTTAGTGAATATGAGCGATTAACTTATGAGTTTTCAAATCAAAGATGAACCTCTAAGCATTTATAACTGAAGCCAACTTGGTTGGAAACCCGAAAGAATGGTGGATAGACACTAGGGCTACTCGCCATATCTGTGTAGATAACAAGATATTTTCTTCTGTAATTTCATGTAATCTTGACTACCATTACATCGTGGGACACGTGATACATGATAGAAGTTATGTTTGAACATATATACACTCATGAAATGATTTTAGGGACAATTGAAAAATTCTTCGCAATTCGATGAGAAATTGTACGATGTTTCACTCCGGACAACCTATGATATTTGGGCCGTAATATTTTCATACGATCTCCGATTTTTATGAACTTTATGTCGTCGAAAATCTAAGATCGAGACTTACAACTTCTATGCTGAGTATTTTTCCAAATTCGAAACAGAAATAGGTCAAAAATACAACCAAACAATTCAGATGAATAGTACTCGAGGACCACTCTAGAAAATTCTCAAAGTTTCTCAAAATTGCTCCAATTATATCAATTACAAATAGCTCCTAGTATAGAATGGGATACTATTCAAACATCCCCAAGATTTGGAGAAAGATGAAAACATAAAGGAAGAAGAAGGAGAAGAAATAGAGGGAGATTTGCAAGATTACGAGAAATTGGAAAGAGAATGGAGAGAATCCAACCCAAATCAAACTTAGAAAATTAGAAAATGGAGCTTGGAGGCTCTAGTTGTGAAGGAAGAATTTGATTCAAGGTAAGGAAAAAATTGACCCAAATTGTAATACATTGTGTTTTGATGATTTGATAATTGTAATATGTTGTTGGCTTGAGTTTGATGATGATTGAATGATTATTATATTAAGAGAATGGTAATTGTGAGAAACCCCAATTTGTTACATTGTTGGGTATAAAATTAAGAGGAGTGAGATGATGTTGAGGGTGATATTGATGATATTTTGGATATTTATTATCGTTATTGCTTGAGTAATATTGTAGAAGTTGAGACTGAAGATGAAGATTTAAGTTGGGTCCTGAATTCAGGTCAGCGTCGTGACACGCGACGCCGGCATCGTGACGAGTACTGAAAAATTTCCCCTTATTCGGTTTTGGAATGTGAGCGTCGCGACGCCCTAGGACTAGCATCGAGACGCGAAAAGTAGAGGAAGTTCTTTACATCGTCTCTGTTTAGTGGACGTCGCGACGCTCAGCCCTTAGCGTCGCAACACGCATGGGAATCGCGACGCTCAGACCTTAGCGTCGTGACACGGAACCATCAGATGCACATTGTCTCAGCCACTTGAGTGAGCGTCGCGACGCCCTTGGGCCAGTGTCGCGACGCGTGACCCATTTTTCAGAAAATAGTTTTAGCCAATCCAATTTCATCATAGGATGTTAGAATCCACCGTAGGGGTTCGTATCAGCGCATATACACACATTACATTATGTTACAAGCATAATTCATGACTGGTATACTAATTAAGTTTATCAATTATAGATTATTGGCAGGAACCACAATTCCGTCGAAGTGGTATAGTACCAACAAGATTCTGAATCTATGAGTGAACCATTTTCTCAACTGATTTCATTTAAGTTATTTTCGATATAAGACTTACTTTTAAAAGCACATAGGGCGTTAGCCAAATTTTAATTTCAGTTATTTTATGATTGATGACGTTTTATAAAGATTATTTTCAAAAAGCTTGAGTTTTATGATTTGGAGGCAGGGGAAAAGCCACCTCAGTATGTAACTTGACTATGATATGGAATTGACGGTTACAGATATTGTGTGCACACGCAATTCAGGACTATGGATGATAGATGCCCCTAGATCCTAGATTCAGAGTCTAAAGGATAACATAGATTCGCACCCCGGCTTCAGATTTGTGGCTTGGGGGACGGCGATACGTAACGCCCAAAGACCACCAGATTTTAAGGTTAGGGGACGGCGATACGTAATGCGCCTAGACCTTAGTTTCAGGGATAGAATAGTGGCATGCATTGGGGGACGGCAATACGTAACTCCCCAATATCATGGATTTGCACATCTGACTTTAGTTAGGCGTATGGGGGATGACGATACGTAACGCCCCCGTGTGTCAGGTTTTTCAGCAGACATTCAGATATAGACTATCAGATAACATGTTTTCAAGGAAAGATTTTCAGAAATAAGATTTTCAGAGATGTGATTTTCAGAAAGACTAGTTTAATGAAAGTTTTCCAGAGAAACAGATTAATGAAAATGAGTTTTTTTTTTTAAAAGAAAGAAGTTTGTAAAAAAAATTTAGAAAAAGAGATTTAAAAAGAGCTTTGAGAAAGGTTTAGTTTTTCTAGAAAAGTTTTCGATTATAGAAATTGAACATTTTTATAAGTATTTCAGTTTCCATTTAAAACTGTCCACTCACTAGGTCGTTCAAACGATCTAACCCCTTGACCGGGTGCGCAATCACACGCGTATAACGCAAGCGCACGTATCATTCAAGTAGTATAAAAATATCGATCTCACGAGAACTTAATTCCTACTGTTGTTACTAATTATTGAATCTATTTGTTTACAAGTATCTAATTAAGGGAGAAGAGAATGATTGCTTGATTGGTTGTTTGAATGTGGATTTGCTAAATAAAATTAATACACAAAAGAAAATACTAAGGAAAATAAACAAAATACACAAATATCTAGGGTTGTGATTCCACACAATATTATTCAAATGATGAATTGATTCTCTTATATATGTGTAATAAATCAGTCTGCTAACCTGGAACACGAAATTATGTAAAAGCCTCTTTCGATGGTCAGACACAAATACCCAGTATAACCCAATTAATCATATTCCTATGTTAACAAAGTTACCTGAATTCATTAAGTTCAAGTTCCAATTATGGCTACCCATGTCTGACAGGTATACTCCTATCCTGTAAGGAAATCTATTAAAGAGTTATCTATCCTCAATGAAGATCGTGAGCTATTGAATCTAAGGTTGAAACCTAAAATCCATTTTCCAAGTTCATTTTAAGTTTACCATATCAATCTTATTGGTGATCAGGCAACAAGAAGCATTAAACTTAAGATTCAATAAACAAACTAAAGAATTACCCATAATATAATTAAATCAATTATTAAGCTTGTTAATATTGTATTTCATTACTTCCATAGAATAAAAATAAAATGCTGGGGGTTAGGGGATCCACTTTTAGAAATCTCGAATTATTATAATATGAAAATTGTCAATATTACCCAGTTAAGTTGAACCAGCCATAAAGACGATGCTATTATTTATCCATAAATCAGCCATATAGGCGGTAATCATCTGTCACCTAAAGACCGACCTATAAGTGGTGTCACATTATATTACATAATTAAAATCAGCCATTAAGGTGGTATCAACTTTTAATCCATATTAAATTATATTTTCCATATTATAAATTAAATGAGATTAATCTACCTTTACTATTCCTAATTTAGAAATATCTCTTATTATAATATATAAATTTGCCTGATAATTACTAACCAGCCATATAAGCGGTATCCTGTTTAAGTCAAATTAATAATTAATTACCAACCGACCAATATGGCGGTATCTATGCTTAGTCAGGTTAAAACCAATTTCAATAATTACCAACCGACCAATCAGGCGGTATCCTCATTAAGTCAGATTTTAACTAATTTATATATTATAATTAAGGGAGATAAATCTAAATTATAAAAAGTAAAAAGCATCACCCTTACCATAACGGTAAATTAACTACTGAACATAAAAGAAATAAAAAGAAAATAAATAAAAATAATTAATGAAAGTAAAAATGCATAATTAAAATTACTGAAAGTAAATTACTGAAATTAAAAGTGCTGAAAGTAAAGTATTGAAAGTAAAAGTGCTGAAAGTAATTTTCTTATGTGTTGAACAGTCTATATATATATTTTAATAGTTAGAAACTCCACCGCCAAATTATCTATTCCGAGCTTAAGCGGAGCAGATAAAACTCCTGACTGTCCCAGGCTCTTACGTGAAACGCACTCCCTGAATTCGAGCTCAGGACCTCAAAGTGAGATCCTGAACCCTATACCACCAAACCACGTCTTGAGGACGTTGAACAGTGTATACTTACATATGACTTATTGTCCTATTTAATTACATAAAAAAAATTTGTTTAACAACTACCAATTACAATTTATAAAAAAATTTAATAAAAAAAATCAGATTAACATCAAATTCAAGTCGGTTAGCTACACCGTTAAATATTAACAACCAATGAAATAACTTGAGCTCTTGTAATATGTCTCTTAAAAAGTGATTGAAGTACTCTCTCCCAAAGTTAAATCATATAAAATTTCTTAAATTGGGCCGAATAGTAAGAAGTTAAAATAAATATGGAAAATATTACAGACAAAAACTTCAGTCACAGACCCAATCATTGACGTTTAGGTGACTGTATCTGTGTGGCTGAGTCATTGTGTTTATGATATGGCTCAGTTATACAGATCTAGCCATCTAAACATTTGTGGTTGAAGTCTGTGTCTGTATCATTGCTCAACGAATAAATGAAAGAGCTAATCAGCCCCCTATTTTATCTATTTATACGTCATTCTGACTACACTCTCAAAGTTGCTCAGATTACAAGTTTTATTGGTTTCAGAAAATTTTATTGGCTTCTGTTAGTTTTTTAGGATCGTTCAATACTACTTAATTAGCGTTTTTGAATATATTACGAAAGAATCTCAAAAAATAAAAAATAATCTTAGCAAAAAATATTTTGATGTAATTTTAAGCACTTCCAGACATTGACACAGTCAAGTCATCAAAGTCAAAAGACAATTGTCAAAAAAAAAAAAGAGAATATGTGATGAATTTGGACAGTCTTGAAATGGGTTGCTGAAATTTTTTTATAATCTTGACACACGTATACTTATAATAAGAGAGGACTAAGATTTAGTTTTATCTAAATTCTTATCCCATAATTATTAATCATAATTTTTTTTTAAAAAAAATCTCGACATAAAATTTAATTCAGCAATAAATTCAAGTTTATAAGTTATCATTTCTAAAGTGAATTAGGACTTTGTATATATTTAAACAAATCTTCCAAATTTTGGTTTTTTTTTTTTTTTTGGGCATACAACCGAGGTGTGAAAAGATAATAGTGGGGATAAGATATGATTATTTTTCCCCCTAATTGCCTGAGGCAGTTCTTTTTCAAACACTAATAAATATTCCTTTGATTTTGCCATTTACGCATTTGTTTTCATTTTGAGTGGAGCTTTTGCCCAATTGCCCCTCGTTTAAAAATCTAATAAATTAACACAGTTTTATTTCTAAAATACCCCATTTTAATAATTAATAAAAATCTAAATATTTTAATTTATCTTCTTGATATTTTTATAGAAACTAATTAATTAACAGTAATGATAGGTGTTCATCTAAATAACACACCCTAAGCATAATAATTTAAATTGTAAAATGTTGGTCTCAATCCTAGTTTGCAGAGATTTTTAAGGGAGTAGTGTGGGAGATTTCATCAGCTTCTGCTCTGTAAGCTTGACAGTAAAGCTACAATGGATGCTGCCATAACTGAGTCTGAGGAGAAGCAATATAAATTAGGAGTTAGCTACTGCTATGCACTCAACAAGTGGATGCAGAAGTTTTAATGTTAACAATCAACCATGTGGTAGAAGCTATATTTTTCCCCCATTAATAATCGAGTCAGAAGTTATTTGGGAATACATTATATTTGCTCGTTTGAGTCAAGTTGTGATTCAATTTAGACGAGAGTTTGTAACTCAACTGCTCATTTTTTGGTTAAATTTAGTATCTAGAGGTCTTAGTAGTGGCTTTTGGATGCGAGAATTTCGCCATATTATCTCTTGTATTTTGTGATTTTATGAATGCATTTAATCTTCCAAAATAAAATAAAATAAAATAAAAATCCTCCGATATCTCAAATAACTTATGCTTTCTCAAGTAGTGTTTTTTTTTTAAAAAATATTTTTTAATTTAAAATAATTAATATTATTTGATTTTTTAATACTTCAAAAATAAGAATGGCAAGTTTTTAGTATTTTTTGTATTGGATATTAAAAATTTTGTTATAAATATATTTATTTAAAATTAAAAATTAATTTGAATAATTATATATATATATATATATACACACACTAATAAAAACTGAATTTGGATTATTTTGCCCAAATCCAACTGGATCCGAGCTCTAAATTATTTCATTCCGGTCAACCAGACTGGGCTCAAGCAGACCTAACTAGGCTCAGATTTTTCTACCAATCCTAATTTCAAGAAATCCCAAATTCTCTATCAAACCTCTCAAATCCCAAATTCTCTCTCAACCAAAATCAAAAAGAGATGGTGTGTTAAATCCTGCATGAGGATTTTAATCGGTTTATTTATTTATTCATTTTGTATATTTTTAAATTTTAGTTTTATAATTTTATCTCATTACCTCACCTAGAAACGAACCTATCTTATTTTTCCCAACCCATTCCTGTGAGCCGTGTAACTTTTGGTTGTTGAGGCTGAAAAATTATAGGAAGAAATTAAAGATTTTGAAATTTGAAGGCAAAACTCTGGGCTAAGCCCTGTATTGCCAATTATTGCCTTAGTTTGGAGAACTTTTATTTTTGTTAGAAAGCACAACAACACACAGCTTGATTCAACAAGATTTCTGCGTTTTCGTTTTTTCTGTTTTTTGCTAAACATGAACTGATATAGTGCATTGCTGTTCTCAGGTTCAATATATTGTTTTTTCATGTCCCTAGTGGTTGAAAATGGAAGACACGTGCTTGATTGATTTGATTTTAAAATTTTTGAGGAGAATTCGTTTCATGAGAGCTGAGGTAGCTTTCTTTCTATTTAAAAAAAAAAAAAAAAAATCCTAGAATGGTATTTTAGAAAATAAAACTGAAATGAAGTATTATTAGAATTTCAATGGAGTGGCAAAAGCTCCACAATTTCATATTTCTTTACCTACAACAATAAGATAAAAGAATTTCATTACACTTCCGCCAACATTAAAGTTTAAAAGACAATTCTTTATATGCCTCTTTACTTTGATAGGCTTCTTGGAAACATTCCATTACATTTTTTTTTTTTAAACATAGGTGTAAATTTTTTCTTTTATATATAAAAATTATTATAAAAGAGAAGATAATATTGGTGCATCTATCGCTTTTATAAAAACTATCATTCGTTCACAGATCACTATTAATTAGGCTCAAAGGTTATGAGAATAAAATTTATAAGTTGATAGAACCATGCTCTAACTGAGCGAAAATTATATTATGTGCCGGGTGTATATGATATCTCTCTCACAGCAGGCGGGCCCCACAACTGTGTGGGGCTCGCCTGCTGTGAGAGAG